>ML782155.1:263030-273353 GCA_009831015.1 Picea engelmannii | reverse complement strand
CATTAGTTGTAATTATACCTCCTAGTCTCCTATATATACCAAGGAGACATTTTCATTTGGAATCATCTTGGACTTGAACATTCAAGTGGGGTAAAAGGAGGTTTCCCCTCAAAGAGGATTATTATCTAATATTATCTCTTTTTCAAGTCATTGAGTACTTTTTCTGAGGTTTTTCTATGCTATATGGATATTTGGTTCTTAACACTGGAGTTGTGATCGATAATACACATGTTCCCTCATGTGTTGTGTGTGGATTAGCTGATTTATTCTCCTTTGTGTGTCATCTGCCTCGGGCCTCTTTCTCTTGCAGCAAATTTCTGATGGGAAACCCCAATGAGGTGGGGAAATTTTCATTTGTGTTGTATACAATCTAGAATGGCGACGTCGAGATGGATTTTTTGGTGGTAACCCTATCCGCCCATAGCGCATAAATAATATTTTTATGCCAGGAATTCTTGTTCTCTTGCAGGAGCCTCTTGATTATCCTGGTCAAGATTTTATTTCATGATTTTGCTAGCCCATTTCCTTGTGGGTAATACGTTGTATAATTCCCTAGGGTTATATTGTAATTCTGACAAATGTTCTTTATCTTCTTGGACTTGAATATGACTGCGTTGTCTGTTATGATGCTGATAGGGCATCTGAATCTCGACAAGATGTTTGTCTCTAGAAATTAGATGATGACTGCATCGGTAGCTTGCCTCGTGGGGATCGCTTCTATCCATTTCTTGAAGTATTCTATGGTCGTAAGTATCCATTTGGGTTGTGTTGAGGATGGAATATTTATTTCCCCTATGAAATCCAAACCTGACTGCATGAAAGGTACTTCCACTGAGATCGATTTTAGTGGCAGGGACTGCATCTTCCTTCTTCCATCGAAAATATGACACTCGTGGCAACTGGAAAATTCCTTATATATGTATGCGAATATTGTAGGCCAATAGTAACCTGATCTTAGGATTTTGTGCATGACGGTTTTCCAGTAGTGGTGTCCTCCACAATCGCCTTTGTGAAAATCCTCGACAGCTTGTTTTGTGTCGTTTTCCAGCAAACACCTCACCAATATCCCTCCAAAATATTTCCAATACAGTGAGTTATCCAAAATGTAGAACTTGACGACTTTGAGCTTTAAAAATATGGCCTTGGTATTACTTAAACCCGGAGGGGCTTGCAGATTTTCCAACGTGTAGACGATGTCTATATACCATGGCGAATCAACAAACTTCTGAGACATCTGCGCAGTCATTTCTTCCTGAGGATTCTCTGATGAATCAACAATGAAGTTGATTCCCACGGTGTCACAATCTGACTACACCATTATTTTTTCAAGGCCCTGGCCCTTAATTAGCTTCATAGTCTTAATTTTGAGATCATATTCCAACATGGACACAATCCACTTACCCCTCCTTCCCTAAGGGTCAGGCTGAGTCAGGATATCCTTGACTGAGTTGCTGGGTACGAAAACGATAACATGGGAGTGTAATATGTGCATTCTGAATTCCTTTAGGGATTTCACTAAGGCATATGCTTGTTTCTCCATAATGTCATACCTTAGTGGGGAATCCTTGAGCATCCTGTTGAAATAGGCTATCGAATTCTCAAAGTTCTCACCGTCTTTCTATAACAACATGCCAACAATTGTATGCTCCGAGGTGAATGAGAACAAGATGAAGTCTTTCGTGAAGCCTAGGTTGGGAAACACAGGAGCTTTAGTCAGCGCCACCTTGATATCTTCAAATTATTTCCTGGCTTCTAGGTTCCACTTGTTCTCATTCCCCTTCCTGATCATGCAAGTGATATGTTTTATAATCTCTTCCAGGTTCAGGATGAATCTTCTCAAGAAGTTTACTTTTCCCATGAAGGATTTCACTTCCTTCTTACTGTGCGGAGTGTCGATTTTTAGGATTCCTTCAACCCTGCTGGGGTCTATCTTAAATCCCTCTTTTGATATGATGTTCCCCAATAGATTTCCTTCTTGCATCCTGAAATGTGATTTTTTTGGATTTAATGATATGCCGAATTTTCTGCACTTCTGGAAAAATATCTTCAGGTGACCGAGGTGTTGTTCGTCAGAATCAGATTATATTGTGATGTCATCCAGACAAATCACAATAAACTTGTCCTTTTCGTCGAAAAATGCTATGTCCATTTCCCTCTGGAAGGTAGCTCTGACGTTCATCAAGCTGAAGGGAATCTTGGCATACATGAATGTCCCCCATGGTGTCGTAAAGTTCATCTTTTCCCTGTCGTCCAGGTGTACCATGATCTGATTATAACCCGAAAAACCATCCAACGTGGACATATTCTGGGACCCCAACACCTTTTGCATGATATAGTCCATTTTAGGGAGAGGGTATTGATCCTTGAGGGACACTTTATTTAAGTTTCATAAGTCCACACGCAGTCTTATTTCTCCACTCTTATTTCTTATAGGTACCAAATTGGCCACCCATTTCAAAAACCTTAAAGAAAGGATAATATTAGCTTCGAAGAGTTTATTTACCTCCTTTTTGATCAGCGATAGTAGCAAGGGATTTATTCATCTTAGCTTCTATTTGAAATGCCTCTAGTCTTCTTTGAGAGGGATGACATGATGAATCACTTTAGTATCATACACCTTCAAGTCATCATAGCTCCAAGACAAAACATCGGGGAAATCCTTCATGAGCTTGATGTAGTCTTGTTTGACCTCTAGACTGATCATTTTTGAAAATTTGATTATTTTTTGGTTTTCCTGAGTCCCAATATTGAAGTCTTCAACATCCTCATTGTTCATGGTGATCTTGTGATTTCAAGCCACGTCGTTTTCGTCAATCAACTTTTCCAGCAGCAGTAATCCCTTCGGGATGATGTTGTTTTTCATGTGTACTATGTCCCTTCCCACTATCTAGTTATGGAAAGGTTTGTCATTTCTGCGCGCATCCGCACTCCCATCCTCATCGTAGCAGCATTCCTCATCAATGTTTACATTAGCGAACTCGTCGCTCACTTGAAGAAATCTCTCCACCTGTTTGTCGTCTTCAAACACCTGTCAATATTTGATATTATCGGGCACTATAGGCCTGTTTTTTACCTCGATATCATATTTTATGTTAGGGAAGATGGGAATTTTTAAAAGCAAGGTTGAGGTGGCCAATGTGTTAGCGATCCAATTTTTCTCCCTCTAGATAACTGACAGATTATACTTCGAGAATTCCTCGAGGAGGTCTAGCACCAAGTTCCTGTATGCTCATAGCCTGGGGTGTTTTTCCTGATATATGCCTTTCACTTGGTTTATAATTAGCTCAGAGTCTTCGTGTACTGTTATATTCTGCACACCTAATTATTTCACAACCTTCAAGCCCAAAATTAGTGCCTCATACTCGGCCATGTTGTTTGTACAGTCAAAAGTGAGTTTGTACAAGCAGATTTTTGAGCCCAATTTGGGGGGGTTTATCCATACGCTAGCCCCTTATCCTTCTTTGTTGAAAGCATTGTCGAAACTCATGTTTTATATCTCATTCTTCACGCAGTTTCTCGAATCAACGCACTATGTTGCTTGTTGTGTGGCTTTATCATTAGCGGTCATAACAGTTGTCGATTCTTCCTCTTCAAAATTAAGGTCATTGTAGAATATGGAGTAACCAAACTCAATGTCAAATGAGTAGATATGATGGTTATTCAGTTGTGTCTTACTTCTTACCATGTATTTCAGCAACACTTCCCTATATAACTGCCTATCTTGCCTAAAGATGGGAATCGTGGCATATGACATGTCCATTTACAGAGTCCCCTTTAACTTTGTATCCCACGACCTAGATAGCAGCATGCCAAACTTAGGGGGTATGTTTTCCATGACCATGTCCATAACCATGTTCTTTGAAGGAATTTGGGCTAGTGACATGACCAAGTATTTGATGAGACCCAACCACTTGACTTTCCTCGAATCAAAAGAAAAAAGGTCCTTATAGGGCATGGTGATGTCCAAACCCAACTCGTCCATGATCACCTTTGGCATGAGGTTGTGCGACGTGTCGGAGTCCATTATGGCGTTATCCAGGGTCATGTCATGGAATTTAAGACTGACATAGAATGCGGGAACATCCTTAGTATTTCTTGTCTCCTCTACATGTGAACCAAAAAAATGGCAGGGTGATCGTGTTGGGCATTCAAAGTGTCGGGAGTTTGTCCCATTTTAAGTATTTTAATAATTTTTTCCCGATATCCACCCTTTCTGATAAGTTCATTAAAAGGGACAGATATTTTGATCTTGGCCATTTCATGTTCAAAGTTAAAGGGGGGACAGACCTTCTCTACCTCTTTTCCACATGCTTTCCAGATTTTTTCTAGCGCTTTCCTCGAGGCATCCTCCTTTGAATTTTCTTTTTTAGTTTCATCCTTGGTTAGGTTGTCTGGATTCGCTCGACTTGTGGAAGGGGTGTTCGCTGGAGGTTTCCTCATGTGATTTTTCTGTTGAGGTTCAGTAGGTGTCTCCTTGCTCCTAAGGTTATATTTCTTTTGAAACTGCATGATGGTGTTCTGATAACCTTTCTTGAACTCTTATGTTTCCCAGGACAGGGTTTCATTCGTTGAGAGCATCATATCATAATTTTCACTCATATAATGATCATGTTCACCATTCATCAAAAACATATGTGGATTCTTGTCATCGCAACAATACATTTGGTCTTCGAACATTTGATCCATGTCCTCATCCACATAATTGTTTTGGAATGGAGGCCTTGTCTATTGGTCACCTTGTTCTCTTTGCTCCCTCTGTCTAATATGAGGGAATTGACCCCTTCTGAGGTTCTGATTCCTAGGATGGGGGTCATGCTGCTCTTGGGCAGTGGGTATATTTACCATAGACAATATTTCCATTAGTTTCTCCATGGTATTCATCATTAAATTGAATTTTTCATCTGTTGACCTCGATTTCAATGGCTACGCATCCCCTTGGGGTTTGTTACCTCCCCTGTTGAATCTTTGTTTGATCTTCCCCAATGTCATCATGTTTACCTTGACTTTGATTGCATCTCGCATCATTGCATCTATATTTGTTGATCTTCTTTCTCTCAACAACAAGGTGAAATCGTTGTCAAAGGAGTCGGCATATCGAAATTGTGCAGCCCCAGGGGGTGGCTGGACTTCTATAGGAATCAAGTTATAAACCCTCATGAAATGAGATGAGAATTAATACACCATCTCCTATGGTGCCCTCTTCATATTATTGTACTCCATCAACATCTACAAAGGGTTCTTCATGTCTCCCCATCTAGTAATGAAAGATGTTTTGAATGCGATGAAGTCTTGAATGCTTGTTGCCAGGAGGGAATTGAATCATTTCCTCACCTCCCCTGAAAGGCTCTGTGTGAACAACCTCATTTTTTCTTCTGTGTATTCCACCTCCTCCAAGTCGACAAAATCGTTGAACCAATCCAAATGCCTCTGGGCTGAAAGGTTCTCTTCAACATCATAGAGCCTAATTCTCTGGTTGTAATTCTGAGTTAAATCATGCAGTTGGGATGGAATAATGAGGGGGGGGGGGATTTGGAAGCCATGGCTCTATAAGGGATAGGGTTTGGGGGATGTTCTTATGTATCAAATCTTGAAACCTTGTCTAGTCAAAGACTATATCATCCAAATTGGTCTCCTATTTAGACCTGAACAGGTTTTCCTCAAATAGGGCATCAAAATCGAGGTCGTCTATGCTCTGTGTCATCTTTGGATAAGGACAGGATTATGTCCAGGTAGTAGAATGGGTCCGATGCTTTCTCCCTAGTCTTGCGTAGATGTTTCTTGAGGTCCCACATAGGCTCTATAGGGTTTGGATCAGGATTCGCTCTGGTATGGATTGTCTTTGGAGCCAGGGTTCCTTAATCATGCTACTTTGTGTTACTGGTCCTTTCTAACTGGAGTCTCGAGGGTAAAGGTTTCAACCAATATATATGTTTGTCCCTCTATTACCCTCAGAGGTCAAAACTATAAATTTAGTCATTCTCCAAGGGAAAATTTATTCAATTTTGTCCATGACAATGATGCAAAAATTTTAACGCTCTGTAAAATTCATTTGACTGAGAAATAAATGACAGAGGAAAACTACAAACCAAATTTGAGATCTGAAACTAGAATTTCAGACCTAGAGAGGGCTCTCGAGAGAGATTTTCTCTCGGTACAGGATATGTTTGTGAACTATCGACTAGATTTAACACCTTTGAATAATAAGTTCTGGTTATATTGGCGCAAGAGAGTAAGACCTTGGGCTATGGAGTTAGTTTGAGAAAACGACAGAAACAAATGACTAGGTGACTGAACTTGAGAGGATAAAGGCTAAGTGAGCAACAATCTTTAGTGAAAAATCGTTGTGTGAGGTGGGAGAAAAACAAAGGTAGCAACTCGGAGCACCCTTGAGGATGAATTCTGGGATCACTTACAGGAAATATGGTTTGTCTAAATGGTGCGAATCATAAGGCATTGTGCAGCGAATCTCAAGTTCAAAAATACATTCCTATTTAGACATAAATAGACATGAATAAAGAATACAGGAAGTACGTACACAAATAAAGGAAAGAATACATACGACTACTATAATTATAATATTTTCATCAAATCTTCAAGAGTTTTGCATTAAATTTTGATCGAGCTCAAAATACATTCAATAATCACTGTCTACACTAGTTTTCCAACCAACCTAGCTTACATTTAAAAGATTAAATATATAGGCGAGGCAACCGCTTGGGCTACCCTACTCTATAGATACTATCTCTAGAATTTAGGAAACCGATTGTTCTGCGCTAAATGACTCTTTGCATGATGCCTTTCTAAAAATAGAAAACAACTGCATCTGGTCGCATCATGATTGCTTGTATTCTGCCACAGGGATTCGGTTATCAGCAAGGTCTCATCATGGGGAGAGTGATGTGTCAGTTCCTTCCTTCGACAAGATATATGAACGATCAAGTATTCTATCAGACTCCCTCCATCCACTGTAACGACCATGCTTTCTTCTGTGCACTTGTTTATGGTTGCATTCATGGCGAGTGGTTGTTGACTGTCCTGGCCATTACCAAATGAAAAACTGTCTAAGCACGATGCCTCCTTCAAAACTTGTCAAGATCTGTGCTCCATTTGAGGACATGAGAATGAACTCAATCAATCATGTTTCTTCTGCACATTGGCCAAAGTTGCACGGACTTTCTCCTCAGCCGCTTCACATTCTCTGAACTGCTTCGCATTCCTTTCTTCTGATAGCCTCAGTTTTTCACACAGCTATATGATTGTATCTTGCACCTCTCTAATTTGTCTCTTGAGCCACATCATGTTTCCTTCACAACCTTGCGATGATGACACTTCAGGGGTATTTGTTGCCAACTGTCATCTCAGTTCCCTATTTTCCTAGTAAATCTTGATGATAGCGAGTTGTTCTTGCTTCAGTTGTTGGGATGATTCTTGAATATTTGCGCCTTTGATATTTGTCCTCCTCATTTTTTTCCAACTTTTTTTTCTTGTACCTTCAACCGGTTCCATCCAAATGGCGTGGATAAGTAATTCTTCGCCAACTAACCTCGCACATGATTCTCTTGGGACCAGAGTCTCCCCAGCTTCATTTTTCTTCTTTGGCCTGCCCCTTCTCCGAGGCATTTGTTGTTGGGGGGACAGGGCTTCCAACATTCCTTCTTTCTGCGTAGCCTCTTCTCGATTTTCCCACCTAAACAATCTCGCTTGATGAAATATTCATAGCACTGCACATCCAAAGGCATGCCTTTGAACCATATTTCTCCGTGTAGAGGGATCTCTATTGTAGTTGACATAGCTTCCTCGGTTACCTGAAAAATGACACCCGAGATCACCATGCAGAATCCATCAAAACTAAGTGCAAACTACTTGGCTAATCTTATATTGAATCCTTTAATTTTCCTGGAAAAGGCCATGCACCCAAACTATTCAAAGGATGCTCTGACTCTGGATCTTCGCTGATAAAAATCAATATTTGGGTCTCGGTCCCGAAGTTCCTGGCACTTTGTGCACCCTTCCTTATGTTTTGGGAGGTTTCCATCATGTGACGCGTATTTTCCCTATGCACGGTGGATTAGGAATGGGCCCAAGGCAGTAGTCTTGATCAACCTGATCTTGCGAAATAAAAATAAAAATAATGCATAAGCCTGATTTGTGAATATAATGCGTCCAGAACATCTGGAATTTATAATGGAGTAGGCGGGAGGTGGAAACATGCCAAGTAAAATTGAATTCATGGCGACTGGATGTTTCGAAACGAACTGCAGGTTTTCCATAGCACATCTGTGCATGTAAAATACAGCTGATAAGGGATGTAGGGAATACGTGATACGAACGCCACAATTTTTCATTCTTCTAGCCTTCATAATGAGTTGATGATGGTCACTACACCTATCGACACGACTTCTATTAACAACTTGCCTCGACCTGGGGCACATAAAAACTCCTCTTTTAACAGGACCCAACTCTTTGGGAACAAACTCGTACTATTTACACATGTTTTGACTCTAACATCCTTTCCTGACTCCAAGGGTCAACCAACCATTTGTTGACTTCGACCCCTTTGTTGTTAATTACCTAACCTCACATGCCTTGACACACATGACATGACTTGATTAAGACCGACCCTAACTGAAAAGAAAAATGGCGGTGCTAACACCTTTTTTATTCTTCACGTCACTCTTCTCAATAATTAATTTCTTAGATTCATTGTGAAAGACAGTGGTCTGAAACAAAAATTACTCTTCCTCATCGAAGGTCTCATTCTCAATAATTTCCAATGACGGATTTTGGTGGGCCATGCCTCTTGGATGATCAATGTTAGGAAACATTTTTTCAATGTCAGCCTCAATATACATATCTTTGAGGGAGAATTTGTTGATGTCACTTTTAGTGCGATGTTCTTCCTCCCCTTGTGCAATATTCTTAGAGGAAGTTTATGTGAGCTTTCAATTTTTCCTAGAGGGGGGTTCTTGTCTCCTCCTTCGCCTAAACTATTGTTGATAATTTTTCTAGATGGGTGGGAAACTATAACATCCTGCTCTGGCACACTGAGAAAACTTATTATTTGAGGACACTTGCTTGCAAGTGATCTGGACTTTTCTGATGTTAAAACATTTATACTTGATTATGATGCGTTATGATAGGCGACATGAGGTTTTACTATTTGATGTAGACAAGTGCTATTGACTCAGTTTTATTGAGTGTGCAGGGTTTTATACCTTGATGATGCAGAGGCATCGGTGGAACACCCTTGGACTCCGGATTGAGTCAGGGAGTGTGTTATTGGGTCGATTTATTTACTGTGATATTTCATTTGATTTGATGATATGATGTTGACATTTCTAACATGATTGTTGATGATGCAGGCTGACGATAGCTTGCCGAATAGACTCACATATGGAGTAAAGGGGCCACACATGATTTCCAAAGAGGTTGAGGGAGAGGTGTGGACAGCAGCCCTACCACAGACTACTAGCACTCCCACTGTGGCTCGAACTGTAGGTTAACGATTACCTAGTTCGAGAGGATCCACGATGTCGTGAGGGCAGACTGCAACAGTCGCTCACGATGATTCTAAGGGGCGTGCAATAAGGCGGGGGACTTATTCCTTAGAGCCCTTAGTCTCCCACAAGTTCACCTGGTGGATTATTGACTCTAGGGGTTATAGATGTCTACCAATCAGTCAAGTTGGTGAGTGGCACCCTTGGAGAACGTGGTGCATCCTGAAGGGCATGTCACACAAAAGAAACACAAGAAGCGAGTGGCACCCTTGGAGCACGTGGTGCATCCTGAAGGGCACTTCGCGCAAAGGAAACGAACGAAGCGAGTGGTACCCTTGGAGCATGTGGTGCGTCCTGAAGGGCACGTTGTATTGATGTTGATGAAGGAAACAAACCTAAATAGCCCTAAGATAATAATGCCTTAAGAAATCCTTAAACAACTTCCCTAACCCGGTGTCGGCCAGTTCAGAATCTAAGTACTAAGTCTAAAACTTTTAGGGTAAAATTTTAGTCTAACCTTAAGAACATACCTTGGAATAAAAATAACAATTTAAACAAAAACCCACCTAAGTAATAGTTGGGTCTTCATAAAATTCTTGGGGTGATGACGAGGGTAAGATTTAAATTAAAACTAATGGTTTTAAAATTTTACAAAGAAGAAATTAATTACTAACTTGTGAAAGAACAAAAGATATTAAATAAATAATAAATGAAAAGATTATCTAGCGCATTTACCTTTTTGGTTTAAAAAAAAAAAGGAAGGGATTAATAAAAATAGGGAAACTAAGTAATAAAGGAAACATAGACAATTAATAAGTAATAAAAT
>ML782155.1:228215-258230 GCA_009831015.1 Picea engelmannii | reverse complement strand
ATGGAAGAATGACGAAAAAGTGTGGACTCTCATTCAAAGGTTGCAACAGGATTCTAGTGCATAGATACATTTACATGGAAAAATGATTCACTATGGTACAAATATCACTTATATTTATGTAAGAACTCCCAACTCAAACAAAAGGTACTTTTAGAATTGCACACCTCTCCAGTAGGAGGTCACTCGGGATTTTTCCAAACCTACCATAGAGTCAAGAAGGATTTTTTTTGGGATGGCCTTAAAACTGATGTTCAAAGGTTTGTGGCAGAATGTTTGGTTTGCCAACAAAATAAGGTGGAAACAATTAATGCCTCAAGTATTTTACAACCATTATCCATCCCAAGTCAGTGCTAGGAGGAGGTTTCCATGGATTTCATCATAGGGTTACCGAAGTTTGAAGGAAAGAGTGTCATCATGGTGATTGTTGATAGACTGACCAAGTATGCACACTTTTGTGCACTCTCTCATCCCTTCAAAGCTAGTACAATTGCCACCACATTCATGGAGACAGTTCAAAAGCTACATGGAAGCCCAAAGATTATTGTACGTGATAGAGATCCCATATTCACTCGACATTTTTGGACAGAATTATTTTCTTGTTTGGGTACTCAATTGGCTCATAGCTCATCCTATCATCCTCAATCTGATGGACAAACTGGGATAGTGAACAAATGTCTGGAAGGTTACCTTCATTGCTTTGTCTCTGATAAACAAACAAAATGGTTCAAATGGTTACCCTTGGTAGAATGGTGGTATACGACTTCCTTTCATACTGCAAAAAATATGACACCATTTATGGCACTTTATGGATACCACTATGGCATACAAATAGGAGTTGCCTGCATCTTCACGAGTACACCCAGTTTTCCATGTTTCATGCTTAAAGAAGGTTATAGGCGAGAAGATCCCAGTTCAAACTATATTGCCAGAACTTGACGAGGAATGAAAAATCATATTGGAGCCTGAAGCCATCACTGACATAAGAATTCACCAGCTAAGGAATAGATCCATTTCATAGTATCTCATTAAATGGAGGAATTCACTGGCTGAAGATTCCACTTGGGAAGATGAGTCTTTTATACAAAAGCATCCAGAGTTGCTCAAGTGTTGAAGAAAACACTTGTCTCAAGGGGAGCGGCATGTTAAGCCCTAATATTGGTTCATTACCCCTTAATTGCGGAATATTACATTAGTAATGTTATTTTATTTATGTCGGCTTTATTCCATTAGTTGTAATTATACCTCCTAGTCTCCTATATATACCAAGGAGACATTTTCATTTGGAATCATCTTGCACTTGAACATTCAAGTGGGGTAAAAGGAGGTTTTCCCCTCGAAGAGGATTATTATCTAATATTATCTCTTTTTCAAGTCATTGAGTACTTTTTCTGAGGTTTTTCTATGCTATATTGATATTTGGTTCTTAACACTGGAGTTGTGATCGACAATACACATGTTCCCTCATGTGTTGTGTGTGGATAAGATGATTTATTCTCCTCTGTGTGTCATCTGCCTCGGGCCTCTTTCTCTTGCAGCAAATTTCTGATGGGAAACCCCAATGAGGTGGGGAAAATTTCATTTGCATTGTATACAATCTAGAATGTCGACGTCGAGATGGATTTTTTGGTGGTAACCCTATCCGCCCATAGCGCATAAATAAGATTTTTATGCCACGAATTCTTGTTCTCTTGCAAGAGCCTCTTGATTATCCTGGTCAAGATTTTATTTGATGATTTTGCTAGCCCATTTCCTTGTGGGTAATACATTGTAGAATTCCCTAGGGTTATATTGTAATCCTGACAAAACTTCTCCATCTTCTTGGACTTGAATATGACTGCGTTGTCTGTTATGATCCTGATAGGGCATCTGAATCTCGACAAGATGTTTGTCTCTAGAAACTAAATGATGACTGTGTCGGTAGCTTGCCTTGTGGGGATCGCTTCTATCCATTTCGTCAAGTAGTCTATGGTCGTAAGTATCCATTTGGGTTGTATTGAGGATGGAATATTTATTTCCCCTATGAAATCCAAACCCGACTGCATGAAAGGTACTTCCACTGAGATCGATTTTAGTGGCAGGGGCTGCATCTTACTTCTTCCATCGAAAATATGACGCTCGTGGCAACTGGAAACTTCCTTATATATGTATGCAAATATTGTAGGCCAATAGTAACCTGATCTTAGGATTTTGTGCACGACGCTTTTCCAGTAGTGGTGTCCTCCGCAATCACCTTTGTGAAAATCCTCGATAGTTTGTTTTGTGTCGTTTTCCAGCAAACAACTCACCAATATCCCTCCAGGATATTTCCAGTACAGTGAGTTATCCAAAATGCAGAACCTGATGACTTTGAGCTTCAAAAATATGGCCTTGGTCTTACTTAAACCTGGAGGGGCTTGCAAATTTTCCAACGTGTAGACGATGTTTATATACCATGGCGAATCAACAAACTTCTAAGACATCTGCGCAGTCATTTCTTCCTAAGGATACTCTGATGAATCAACAATGAAGTTGATTCCCACAGTGTCACAATCCGACTACACCATTATTTTTTCAAGGCCCTGGCCCTTAATTAGCTTCATAGTCTTAATTTTGAGATCATATTCCAACATTGACACAATCCACTTACCCCTCCTTCCCTCAGGGTCAGGCTGAGTCAGGATATCCTTGACTAAGTTGTTGGGTATGAAAACGATAACATGGGAGTGTAATATGTGCATTTTGAATTCCTTTAGGGATTTCACTAAGGCATATGCTTGTTTCTCCATAATGTCATACGTTAGTGAAGAATCCTTGAGCATCCTGTTGAAATAGGCTATCGAATTCTCAAAGTTCTCACCGTATTTCTATAACAACATGCCAACAATTGTATGCTCCGAGGTGAATGAGAACAAGATGAAGTCTTTTGTGAAGTCTAGGTTGGCCAACACAGGAGATTTAGTCAGCGCCACCTTGATATCTTCAAATTATTTCCTGGCTTCTAGGTTCCACTTGTTCTCATTCCCCTTCCTGATCATGCAAGTGATATGTTTTATAATCTCTTCTAGGTTCAGGATGAATCTTCTCAAGAAGTTTACTTTTCCCATGAAGGATTTCACTTCCTTCTTACTGTGCGGAGTGTCGATTTTTAGGATTCCTTCAACCCTGTTGGGGTCTATCTTAATTCCCTCTTTTGATATGATGTTCCCCAATAGCTTTCCTTCTTGCATCCTGAAATGTGATTTTTTTGGATTTAATGATATGCTGAATTTCCTGCACTTCTGGAAAAATATCTTCAGGTGACCGAGGTGTTGTTCGTTGTGATCAGAGTATATTGTGATGTCATCCAGACAAATCACAATAAACTTGTCCTTTTCATTGAAAAATGCTATTTCCATTTCCCTCTGGAAGGTAGCTCTGATGTTCATCAATATGAAGGGAATGTTGGAATACATGAATGTCCCCCATGGTGTCGTAAAGGTCATCTTTTCCCTGTCGTCCAGGTGTACCATGATCTGATTATAACCCGAAAAACCATCCAGCGTGGACATATTCTGGGACCCCAACACCTTTTGCATGATATAGTCCATTTTAGGGAGAGGGTATTTATCCTTGAGGGACACTTTATTTAAGTTTCAGAAGTCCACACGTAGTCTTATTTCTCCACTCTTATTTCTTATAGTTACCAAATTGGCCACCCATTTCGAAAACCTTAAAGAAACGATAATATTAGCTTCGAAGAGTTTATTTACCTCCTTTTTGATCAGCGACAGTAGCAAGGGATTTATTCATCTCATCTTCTGTTTGAAATGTCTCTAGTCTTCTTTGAGAGGGATGACATGATGAATCACTTTAGTATCATACACCTTCAAGTCATCATAGCTCCAAGCCAAAACATCGGGGAAATCCTTCATGAGCTTGATGTAGTCTTGTTTGACCTCTGGACTGATCATTTTTGACAATTTGATTATTTTTTGGTTTTCCTGAGTCCCAATATTGAAGTCTTCGACATCCTCATTGTTCATGGTGATCTTGTGATTTCAAGCCACGTCATTTTCATCAATCAACTTTTCCAGCGGAACTAATCCCTTCGGGATGATGTTATTTTTCATGTGTACTATGTCCCTTCCCACTATCTGGTTATGGAAAGGTTTGTCCTTTCTGCACGCATCCGCACTCCCATATTCATCGCAGCAACATTCCTCATCAATGTTTACATTAGCGAACTCGTCGCTCACTTGAAGAAATCTCTCCACCTGTTTGTCGTCTTCAAACACCTGTCAATATTTGATATTATCGTGCACTGTAGGCCTATTTTTGACCTCGATATCATATTTTATGTTAGGGAAGATGGGAATTTTTAAAAGCAAGGCTAAGGTGGCCAATGTGTTAGTGATCTGGTTTTTCTCCCTCCAGATAACTGACAGATTATACTTCGAGAATTCCTCGAGGAGGTCTAGCACCAAGTTCCTATATGCTCATAACCTGGGGTGTTTTTCCTGATATATGCCTTTCACCTAGTTTATAATTTGCTCGGAGTCTTCGTGTACTGTTATATTCTCCACACCTAATTATTTCACAACCTTCAAGCCCAAAATTAGTGCCTCATACTCGGCCATGTTGTTTGTACAGTCAAAAGTGAGTTTGTACAAGCAGAGTTTTGAGCCCAATTTGGGGGGGTTTATCCATACACTAGCCCCTTATCCTTATTTGTTGAAAGCATTGTCGAAACTCATGTTCCATATCTCATTCTTCACACAGTTTCTCAAATCAACGCACTCTGCTGCTTGTTGCGTGTCTTTATCATTAGTGCTCATAACAGTTGTCGATTCTTCCTCTTCAAAATTAAGGTCATTGTAGAATATGGAGTAACCGAACTCAGTGTCAAATAAGTACATATGATGGTTATTCAGTTGTGTCTTACTTCTTACCATGTATTTCAGCAACACTTCCCTATATAACTGCCTATCTTGCCTAAAGATGGGAATCGTGGCATATGACATGTCCATTTACAAAGTCCCCTTTAACTTTGTATCCCACGACCTAGATAGCAGCATGCCAAACTTAGGGGGTATGTTTTACATGACCACGTCCATAACCATGTTCTTTGAAGGAATTTGGGCTAGTGACATGACCAAGTATTTGATGAGACCCAAGCACTTGACTTTCCTCGAATCAAAAGAAAAAAGGTCCTTATAGGGCATGGTGATGTCCAAAACCAACTCGTCCATGATCACCTTTGGCATGAGGTTGTGCGACGTGTCAGAGTCCAGCATGGCGTTATCCAGGGTCATGTCATGGAATTTAAGACTGACATAGAATGCGGGAACATCCTTAGTATTGCTTGTCTCCTCTACATGCGAACCAAAAAAAATGGCAGGGTGATCGTCTTGGGCATTCAAAGTGTCGGGAGTTTGTCCTATTTTAAGCATTTTAATAATTTTCTCCCGATATCCACCCTTTCTGATAAGTTCATTAAAAGGGACAGATATTTTGATTTTGGCCATTTCATGTTCAAAGTTAAAGGGGGGACATACATTCTCTACCTCTTTTCCACATGCTTCCCAGATTTTTTCTAGCGCTTTCCTCGAGGCCTCCTCCTTTGACTTTTCTTTTTCAGTTGCATCCTTGGTTAGGTTGTCTGGATTCGCTCAACTTGTGGAAGGGGTGTTCGCTGGAGGTTTCCTCATGTGATTTTTCTGTTGAGGTTCAGTAGGTGCCTCCTTGCTCCTAAGGTTATATTTCTTCTGAAACTGCATGATGGCGTTCTGATAACCTTTCTTGAACTCTTATGTTTCCTAGGACAGGGTTTCATCCGTTGAGAGCATCATATCATAATTTTCACTCATATAATGATCATGTTCACCATTCGTCAAAAACTAATGCAGCTGGTGTTAGTGAAATGCAATTGACAGAGTTAAACTCAGTTGTCTATCGCTATAATTGGCAGTTTGACTCTTTTGACAGGAATATTGCCGAATTTGGCGAATTAGGCACCTTTTGGCATATCCGTTCTATTTGACAGAACTATTGCCGAATCTGGCGAATTAGGCACCTTTTGGCATATCCGTTCTATTTGACAGAACTATTGCCGAATCTGGCGAATTAGGCACCTTTTGGCATATCCGTTCTATTTCACAGAACTATTGTCGAATCTGGAAAATTAGCACCTTTTGTGTTTATTAGCACCCAAGGGAATAACTTTATGCAGGATGTAAACACCTTATGACCATACAACGTGACCATAACCCCCAACGGAAATCAACTTAACAGCATTTTCATACTTACCATGATATTTCCGTTCCCACTCACCGATGGACGCGTGGCCTCAACGGAAATCACCAAAACGCTTTGAAATTCGAACCAAGAACCTTCCGTTGTGATCTGGGCCGTCTATTCTTTGTTATTGGGCTCCACTTAGATCTCAATCGTCCATTCCCTGGATAGTTGACACCATCGATCATTTACCTCCTTGCGTTCTGCTCTGCCTTCTACCACAAACCCCCAATACGTACAGAATGAAATGCCAATTCGTTTTCAGTATTGATTCAATTCCAAGAGTCTTTAAACAATGTTAACAGATCATGTATATATATATATTCATATATCCCAACAATTCACACGCAGATGAAGAGGATTTCTCAGTTATAAGAAGGTTGCATAATATATTGAAACTTTTATAAATGAAGTCTCTCTTTCTTATCTCTGCAACAATCCTGTACATTCTCCCTCGTACCCTCTCMTCTCMTTTACCAATCGGTTTRGTTGCCTAAATACAATTCAAAACGTAGGTTTTCAGATCCACAAAGTCTRGATCGAATCTACTTAGATCCTACAATTTCTGATGGTAATCCTAACTTCTCCTACAGCTATTACATTGTTAGGATTCGAGATCCTTGACCATTTATTCAATTTGAACTAAATACAACAAGAAAATTAAAGAGCACCCATTCTCTCTAAAATTTGCCTTTGATTTTCAACAACCATAGATCTTCTAGCGCTGAGAACTTATGCCCCTGCATCAAAAACATATGTGGATTCTTGTCATCACAACAATACATTTGGTCTTCGAACATTTGATCTATGTCGTCATCCGCGTAATTGTTTTGGAATGGAGGCCTTGTCTATTGGTCACCCTGTTCTCTTTGCTCCCTCTGTCTAATCTGAGGGAATTGACCCCGTCTGAGTTTCTGATTCTTGGGATGGGGGTCATGCTGCTCTCGGGCAGTGGGTCTATTTACCACAGACAATATTTCCATTAGTTTCTCCATGGTATTCATCATTAAATTGAATTTGTCATATGTTGACCTCGATTTCAATGGCTATGCATCCCCTTGGGGTTTCTTACCTCCCCTTTTGAATCTTTGTTTGATCTTCCCCAATTTCATCATGTTTACCTCGACTTTGATTGCATCTCGCATCATTGCATCTATATTTGTTGATCTTCTTTCTCTCAACAACAAGGTGAAATCGTTGTCAAAGGAGTCGGCATATCGAAATTGTGCAGCCCCAGGGGGTGGTTGGACTTCTATAGGAATCAAGTTATAAACCCTCATGAAATGAGATGAGAATTAATACACCATCTCCTCTGGTGCCCTCTTCATATTATTGTACTGCATCAACATCTACAAAGGGTTCTTCTTGTCTCCCCATCTAGTAATGAAAGATGTTTTGAATGCGATGAAGTCTTGAATGCTTGTTGCCGGGAGGGAATTGAACCATTTCCTCACCTCCCCTGAAAGGCTTTGTGTGAACAACCTCATTTTTGCTTCTGTGTATTCCACCTCCTCCAAGTTGACAAAATCGTTGAACCAATCCAAATGCCTCTGGGCTGAAAGGTTCTCTTCAGCATCATAGAGCTTAATTCTCTTGTTGTAACTCTGAGGTAAATCATGCAGTTGGGATGGCATAACGAGGGGGGGGGATTTGGAAGCCATGGCTCTATAAGGGATAGGGTTTGGTGGATGTTCTTATGTATCAAATCTTGAAACCTTGTCTAGTCGAAGACTATATCGTCTAAATTGGTCTCTGATTTAGACCTGAACAGGTTTTCCTCAAATAGGGCATCAAAATCGAGGTCGTCTATGCTCTGTGTCGTCTTTGGGTAAGGACCGGCTTCTGTCCAGGTAGTAGAATGGGTCCGATGTTTTCTCCCTAGTCTTGCGTAGATGTTTCTTGAGGTCCCACATAGGCTCTATAGGGTTTGGATCAGGATTCGCTCTGGTATGGATTGTCTTTGGAGCCAGGGTTCCTGAATCATGCTACTTTGTGTTACTGGTCCTTTATAACTAGAGTCTCGAGGGTAAAGGTTTCAACCAATATAGATGTTTGTCCCTCTATTACCCTCAGAGGTCAAAACTATAAATTTAGTCATTCTCCAAGGGAAAATTTATTCAATTTTGTCCATGACAATGATGCAAAAATTTTAACGCTCTGTAAAATTCATTTGACTGAGAAACGAATGACAGAGGAAAACTACAAACCAAATTTGAGATCTGAAACTAAAATTTTAGACTGAGAGAGGGCTCTCGAGAGAGAGTTTCTCTCGGTACAGGATATGTTTGTGAACTATCGACTAGCTTTAACACCTTTGAATAATAAGTTCTGGTTATATTGGCGCAAGAGAGTAAGACCTTGGGCTATGGATTTAGTTTGAGAAAACGACAGAAACAAATGACTAGGTGACGGAACTTGAGAGGATAAAGGCTAAGTGAGCAACAATCTTTAGTGAAAAATCGTTGTGTGAGGTGGGAGAAAAACAATGGTAGCGAATCAGAGCACCCTTGAGGATGAATTCTAGGTTCACTTACAGGAAATATGGTTTGTCTAAATGGTGTGAATCATAAGGAATTGTGCATCGAATCTCAAGTTCAAAAATACATTCCTATTTAGACATAAATAGACATGAATAAAGAATATAGGAAGTATGTACACAAATAAAGGAAAGAATACATCCGACTACTATAATTATAATTTTTTCATCAAATCTTCAAGAGTTTTGCATTAAATTTCGATCGAGCTCAAAATACATTCAATAATCATTGTCTACACTAGTTTTCCAACCAACCTAGCTTACATTTAAAAGATTAAATATATAGGCGAGGCAACCGCTTGGGCTACCCTACTCTATAGATACTATCTCTAGAATTTAGGAAACTGATTGTTCTGCGCTAAATGACTCTTTGCATGATGCCTTTCTAAAAATAGAAAACAATTGCATCTGGTCACATCATGACTGCTTGTATTCTACCACAGGGATTCAATTATCAGCAAGGTCTCATCATGGGGAGAGTGATGTGTCAGTTCCTTCCTTCGACAAGATATCTGAACGATCAAGTATTCTATCAGACTCCCTCCATCCACTGTAACGACCATGATTTCTTCTGCGCACTTGTTTGCTGGTTGCATTCATGGCGAGTGGTTGTTGACTGTCTTGGCCATTACCAAATGAAAAATCGTCTAAGCATGATGCCTCCTTCAAAACTTGTCAAGATCTGTGCTCCATTTGAGGACATGAGAATGAACTCAATCAATCATGTTTCTTCTGCACATTGGCCAAAGCTGCACGAACTTTCTCCTCAGCTGCTTCACATTCTCTGAACTGCTTCGCATTCCTTTCTTCTGATAGCCTTAGTTTTTCACACAGCTATATGATTGTATCTTGCACCTCTCTAATTTGTCTCTTGAGCCACATCATGTTTCCTTCACAACCTTGCGATGTTGACACTTCAGGGGTATTTGTTGCCAACTGTCATCTCAGTTCCCTATTTTCCTAGTAAATCTTGATGATAGCGAGTTGTTCTTGCTTCAGTTGTTGGGACGATTCTTGAATATTTGCGCCTTTGATATTTGTCCTCCTAATTTTGTTCCAACTTTTTTGTCTTGTACCTTCAACCGGTTCCGTCCAAATGGCGTGGATAAGTAATTCTTAGCCAACTGACCTCGCACATGATTCTCTTGGGACCAGAGTTTCCCCAGCTTCATTGTTCTTCTTTGGCCTGCCCCTTCTCCGAGGCATTTGTTGTTGGGGAGATAGGGCTTCCAACATTCCTTCTTTCTGCGTAGCCTCTTCCAACACAGCCACTGCGTGGTGTGATATCACCCTTTCAGTGTAGAGGAAAATCCCCTTTTAGATCTTTGGGGATGCCTACTGTGAGAAAGAAAGAATTCCATTCGCTTCCCAAGTGTCTTGATTCCTCCAACACAAGTATTTTAATAAAAATACGTCAGAGAGTTTCCTTTTCTATTTATCCACTTCATCCTAGGCATTGTCCACCATCTCTCGTAGGTTCTGGTGTAAGAAAAAGGGCATATTCAATGGCCTTTTTCCTGTGAAGTGCATCAACAACCTAATGTGATGCAAATGTATCCTGTCGAATATCCCTTCAAATGTGAAATATCTCCTAATCACTTCAAGCAATTTCTGGAAAGGTTCCTACAAATATCTACTCATAATGCCTATCTCGGTTTTCCCACCTAAACAATCTCGCTTGATGAAATATTCATAGCACTGCACATCCAAAGGCATGCCTTTGAACCATATTTCACCATGTAGAGGGATCTCTGTTGTAGTTGACATAGCTTCCTCGGTTACCTGAAAAATGACACCCGAGATCACCACGCAAAATCCATCGAAACTGAGTACAAACTACTTGGCTAATCTTATATTGAATCCTTTAATTTTCCTGGAAAAGGCCATGCACCCAAACTATTCAAAGGATGCTCTCACTCTGGATCTTCGCTGAGAAAAATCAAGATTTGGGTCTCGGTCCCGAAGTTCCTGGCACTTTGTGCACCCTTCCTTATGTTTTGGGAGGTTTCCATGGTGTGACGTGTATTTTCCCTATGCACGGTGGATTAGGAACGGGCCCAAGGCAGTAATCCTAATCAACCTGATCTTGCGAAATAAAAATACAAACAATGCATAAGCCTGATTTGTGAATATAATGCATCCAGAACATATGGAATTTATAACGGAGCAGGCGAGAGGTGGAAACATGCCAAGGAAAACTGAATTCATGGCGACTGGATGTTTCGAAACGAACTGCAGGTTTTCCATAGCACATCCGCGCGTGTAAAATACAGCTGATAAGGGATGTAGGGAATACGTGATACGAACGCCACAATTTTTCATTCTTCTAGCCTTCATAATGAGTTGATTATGGTCACTACACCTACCGACACGACTTCTATTAACAACTTGTCTTGACCTGGGGCACGTAAAAACTCCTTTTTTAACAGGACCCAACTCTTTGAGCCTCAAGATACATATCTTTGAGGGAGAATTTGTTAGGAAACATTTTTTCAATGTTAGGAAACATTTTTTCAATGTCAGCCTCAATATACATATCTTTGAGGGAGAATTTGTTGATGCACTTTTAGTGCGATGTTCTTCTTACCCTTGTGCAATATTCTTCCTTAGAGGAAGTTTATGTGAGATTTCAATTTTTCCTAGAGGGGGGTTCTTGTCTCCTCCTTCGCCTAAACTATTGTTGATAATTTTTCTAGATGGGTGGGAAACTGTAACATCCCACTCTGGCACACTGAGAAAACTTATTATTTGAGGACACTTGCTCGCAAGTGATCTGGACTTTTCTGATGTTAAAACATTTATACTTGATTATGATATGTTATGATAGGCGACATGAGGTTTTAATATTTGATGTAGACAGGTGTTATTGACTCAGTTTTATTGAGTGTGCAGGGTTTTGGACCTTGATGATGCAGAGGCATCGGTGGAACCCCCTAGGACTCCGGATTGAGTCGGGGAGTGTGCTATTGGGTCGATTTATTTACTGTGATATTTCATTTGATTTGATGATATGATGTTGACATTTCTAACATGATTGTTGATGATGCAGGCTGACGATAGTTTGCTGAATAGACTCACATATGGAGTAAAGGGGCCACACATGATTTCCAGAGAGGTTGAGGGAGAGGTGTGGACAGCAGCCCTGCCACAGCCTACTAGCACTCCCACCGTGGCTCGAACTGTAGGTTAACGATTACCTAGTTCGAGAGGATACACAATGTCGTGAGGGCAGACTACGACATTCGCTCACGATGATTCTAAGGGGCGTGCAATAAGGAGGAGGCCTTATTTCTTAGAGCCCTTAGTCTCCCACAAGTTCACCTAGCGGAGTATTGACTCCAGGGGTTATAGATGTCTACCAATCAATCAAGTTGGCGAGTGGCACCCTTGGAGCACGTGGTGCATCCTGAAGGGCACGTCACACAAAAGAAACACAAGAAGCGAGTGGCACCCTTGGAGCATGTGGTCCATCCTGAAGGGCACTTCGCGCAAAGGAAACGAACGAGGCGAGTGGTACCCTTGAAGCATGTGGTGTGTCCTGGAGGGCACGTCGCATTGATGTTGATGAAGGAAACAAACCTAAATAGCCCTAAGATAATAACGCCTTAAGAAATCCTTAAACAACTTCCCTCACCCAGTGTCGACCAGTTCAGAATCTAAGTACTAAGTCTAAAACTTTTAGGGTAAAATTTTAGTCTAACCTTAAGAACATGCCCTGGAATAAAAATAAAAATTTAAACAAAAACCCACCTAAGTAATAGTTGGGTCTTCATAAAATTCTTGGGGTGATGACGAGGGTAAGATTTAAATTAAAACTAATGGTTTTAAAATTTACAAAGAATAAATTAATTCCTAACTTGTGAAAGAACAAAAGATGTTAAATAAATAATAAATGAAAAGATTATCTAGCGCATTTACCTTTTTGGTTTTTAAAAAAAAAAGGAAGGGATTAATAAAAATAGGGAAACTAAGTAATAAAGGAAACATAGACAATTAATAAGTAATAAAATTATTTAATGTGCGGGAGTATAAAAAGTTACGAATTTAAAAATAAAATGAAAAGATTAATTAGCGCATTACCTTTTTGGTTTTAAAAAAAAAAAAAAAGAGAGACAGAGAAGGGATTAATAAAAATAGGGAAATGAGCCTTTTAATAAATTAAAAAAAATAATTTTGGAGAAACGTGGGGGATGAGTGACAGTTGTAAGACAGAGAATTTTTAGAGGGTTTTCATTAAACTTAAATAAAATGTGATTTAGGGCAAGGGTGGGTCTCAAAATTCTATAAAATAAAGGGAACATGAGGAAGAAGGGGTTTTTTTTTGGAGCGTAACGTTACGCTGCCGAATTTGGACTGGACTGATTTCTTGTGAGGAGTTGGTATTTTCTCAGCTTGTATTGGAGTGGTAGCTCAGCCTTGCGAGGCGAGCTAGGAAGCTAGGCATACCTTTTGGATTTGTGTGGCCCCTTTGCAGCTCGGGGGGCTAAGGGGGAAGCAGAGTACCCCTAGCGATTGGCTGGGAGGTACCGGTGAGGTCTCTACGGTAGGCGAGCGGGAGCGGCACAGAGGGCGGGAAGCGGCACAGAGTGTGGGACGTCATCTGAAGCGGATGAAAGGAAACGATATGATTTTATTTCTGGTAGAGTAGAAGGCATTTGGATATATGGTTAGATCTACATGTGTTTGAAATGGGTAAAATAATTTTTAGTTCATGACTGAATTTGTGTTATAGCTGGGCTGAATGATTGTTGAATCTGTACAATCTCCCGCCGTGCCTTTCGTTGTTGTCTGCATTTTTACCTTTGCAGTTGCGTTATATGTTCATGGTTGTGTGTAGGGCGTTTATATGTTAATGGCTGGGTGTATGGAGTTCATATGTTAATGGTTGTTTTTACCCAGTGGGCGTTTTTAAGTTAATGGCTGTGTTTATATCTGACTAGGGGCATTTTTAAATTTGGTTATGGGTGTTGTTTCAATCTGAGCATTTCGTATTGTCGTGGTCATTTTATACCAGTGTGGGCATATTTTATATTACCAGGGTTTTTTTTTTTTATTGCCGTGGGCGTTTTCTTTATATGAATGGGGGCGTTTCATATCTCTGAGGCTGTATTATATAGCATAGGGGTGTTTTTATATTCAGCGGGCGTTTTTAATATTAATGGGGGGTGTCTGATGTTAATGAGGGCATTTTCATGTTAACGGGGGCGTTTATAAAATTTCTGGGGTGTTTTTACAGTGATGGGGGCGTTACAATTTTTTGTGGGCAGTTTGTTTTAAATGTGGACATTCATATATGACTATGGGCGTCATTATATCTGACTGGGGAATTTTTAAACATGGCTAGGAGTGTTTTGGCATTCAGTCCTTGTAAAATAGTTATGGAAAATCGTTTTATAATATTGTTGTAACTTGCAATTCGTTTTTTATGATTACTGCCAATTCTTCCTAGTAAATGAGTTCTGGTGATAGTTATTGGCTTTTCTGGCAATTGATAAGTTTCACCTTGACTCCCTATGTCTTCCTTTTCTGAGTTGTAATTGAAATGAATATTCAAATTCCTACAATTTTCAGTTTTGATTTTTATTTCAAACGAATATTAGAATCCTTGCGGTTTCAATCCTTAAACCTTTATTGAATAACTATTAGAATCTCTGCACTTTCTGATTAAATTGTTATTTGAAACGAATATCAGAATCCCTTCATTTCAGTTTTTATATTTTAATTTTAATTGAATATCAGAATCCACGTCAACTTTGGACCATTCGTAGTTGCTCCACTCCTATTTGGCCCTAGAGATAATGTGGGGGAATTTTAATTGGGGAATTCTATGTTGGACATAGATCGGGTGAATGACTTGATTCACATTAGTGCTTAGACCACTTCATGCCTAAAATTTTGTATCACCGACTCAATTGTATGAAACCTCCTTCTCCATGACTACAAAGAACAGAAATCCAGAGTATTTGAGATCTCAAAAGTTATGGTTCAATTTCATGTCAAGCTTAATTGATAAGGACACCTCAGACGAAGC
Organism: Picea engelmannii; assembly: GCA_009831015.1. Taxonomy (NCBI): domain Eukaryota; kingdom Viridiplantae; phylum Streptophyta; class Pinopsida; order Pinales; family Pinaceae; genus Picea; species Picea engelmannii. The sequence continues at coordinate 243,411 of ML782155.1, read as the reverse complement.
AATATATACCTCATCTCTTTCATAATCATATTTTCAATTTAGTCTTAGAATCATGTTCCTTGTTATCCTACTATATGTTTATATTGAGGACAGTTAAATGGTCATTATCAAAAAAGGAAATAAAAATTATTTTACCTTTTTCTTCAAGGATGCTCCCCTTTTACATAAGTACACAGGATAGTATATGTTAATGTAGAAGGCAATAAGCTTATTTAAAACCCAATTAGATTTATGTTACCAATGATACCATACCAACAACAAGCTATTTGTGTTAGTGTAATTGCAAGGTTTGTGATCTAAAATATGATGGCATGGTTATTATGGAGAGGTTATTGTTATTGCAACGTAAATCCCATGTATTGTTAGCGTTAGCTAGAAGGGAATGAAATTTAATGTTATTTTAATTGCAAAGTTTTTATAATGACATTGTTATTATGGATGTTTTTCTTTAAATAATATTATAATCAATAACATTATAAATGTTAAGCATTTTACCCTTGCATCGAACTTTTACTTTTACCTTAAGATTTTACTAATGCAGCAGATTAGCGGCTAGTTGGATGAAATTAGAGTAGAGGGCAGATTGAGAATTATTGTATGACAGCCATAAAGGAAGCAACCATTTACTTATGTAGTTAGTATTCAATAATAACAAGCTATTTAATTCAGTTAATGCTTAATTAATGTTTTTACAAAGCAATGGAAGTTGATATAATGGAATGGAATGGAATGAAATGATAGTGAAATGTTAATGTAGGGTACTGGGATGTAATGGGATGTCAATATGAGGTAAGGTCATTATTAATGCGATGTTGTGAAATATCTTATGTTAATACTAATATTCAAGGGGATGTACATGATCATGTGGTCATCATTTATGGTATTGATATTGTAGATTATTTATATGTGTTATGTTTTAATTAATGATTGATTGATCAAATAGCACGCCTGGAAATAAAAAGGAATTGTGCCTCGAGTTGGTTACTGTTAGATAGTTTACGTATATCGGACACCTTGCGTGCTTGTAATTTCATTTGGATTGAAGAAATGTTTAAATGTTTAGATTTTTGGTTGCGCGCCATGCACACTGTTGGATTTTGATTTCTAATTCTCGCTCGTAATTGAAGGGTTATGTTACTGTATTGTTATGTTGGTTGCCTTGGGTTGGTCTAATGATAGTCCTTAGCTTAGTGAGATTGTTTGCCTATGTCAGGAGGGTTGTAGACCCCTCCATGTTCCTCAGAACAGTCACCAGCCCGAAGACCTTAAATTGTTAAATCGATTGGAACCTGGGATTGAGCGTTGCTTATGTGTCTTGGAGGTCCTAACCATTGCAGGGTAGGATGGGCGGGTAGTCAGTTCTACTTATCGTCATGTGATCTTTGTTTATGCATGCAGTTACTTGTCGCGCGTCCTTGTCGTCTTTTTATGTTCATCATGGTTGCGTCTTATTCGTCGTCGGGTGGCGATGCAGAGTTGAATGTGTTGATTGTTTCCTTTGTACACGCACACACACACTTTTTAAACACACACACACACACACAAAAAATTGCACTAGTTACTAGAGTTGGGTCGTCATAACGAGGAGGTTGTTACAGAAACTGGATCAATGCTCCAAGATGTTGTAGTTTTAGGAGTAGCAATTGGCAACTAGGAACTCTTCTTGTTGGGACCCTTTCCTTTCTAATTGTAAAATTTATTGATACTGAGTACTATCTCCAAGTTGCCAACATTGAGAGTAGAAGTGCCCAAGTTATTATCTCTTCTTCTCCTGGAACAGTATGGATAAATGAATTGCTAAATCCCACTGCTAACATATGTTCCAAAAACATTTCATTAGGGTCAAACCCTTTTATCCTTTCAGTATACTTGAGATTGATATTGTGGAATTTGTTTGCAAATTCATCGATTTTGTTCATATTTCTGAATACAAAGTCCCCAATTTTCCAAGGCAAGGGTATGAATTTCTTTCTTCGTTTCTTATGAAAAAATTACAGCCATAAATTATATTGGTTTTACACCTCTATAATAAACATTATGTCGGATATATTCCATGGAAGAAAGAAGGATTTTCCTTAGCACTAAAAATTCTAATAACATTGTAATTTTCCATTTGCTCCAACGTCCCCTTTTTATCCAGGAATTTACTTTCATGGGCGGATATTCTGGGGGTATATTTTTGAAACAATAATCCTTTAAAAACCAATACAAATTCATTGAAAACTTCATAAAAACGCAAGGAATATTTGTTCCTCCACAACGCTTGGTACCAAAGGTCACTGGGTCAAACTCACAATTCACCTTCTTGCAGATAAACAATGTAGGAAATTGACAGCAATGTGCTATCGCAAATACCAAATAAGAGGCCATAAATAATCTCTTATATTTTTGTATTGTGACAATTGGGAAGATATTTAAATGGAAATTGGTTTTCCCCAATCGAAAATGGCTTGATCCTTGACAATAAAATATAATATATAAAGAATCATACGGGAAATACTGGCGGTATTTTCTTGGCCTGTCGCTCTGGTGAATAACCAAGTAATTTCTCGAAAGGGGTTTTTGAATGAGTTGAACTGCAGCATGGTAATATATTCAGGGATGGCCATGGGATTCATTTGGAAAAGAGGTCTAGGTCGTTGTCATGCTTTTTCAAGAATTCCTTGCAATATTCACCTTTGAAAGTGAGTGTTGGCTCTAGGATTTTTATCATTTTACGAAACACTTTAGGTGAAAGAGAGACGACAGAATGGTCTCGAAGTTGAATAATCCATTGAATTGGTATATATTTCTTAGCGCACCAAGAAACCAGTTCCTTGCATTTAAAAACCTCAGGAACATAGCCTGCACGAGCCATTCTGAACATCCAAATTACTTCCTTCTGATCAGAAGGGGATGAATAGTAAGAATACGCTCTAGACCACTAAAATTTATGGTCCTCACATCCAAAAATGTTCAAATTATCTCCAAAGAACTTCTCTTGAGATGATACTACAATAAGTTGAAGAAAATTTTCTTTTAATCTAGATAATATTTGAAATGAGCGCTTGAGAGAGATAATATAATATTTCGCAAATAATGCTTTAATGTGGTTTAATAAGAAATATCCTTTAGCCCTTCTGTTATTAATGAAGATATTTATGGAACCTGCATGATTATTTATTAGCATTAAACCATACTTAGTGCATATTGGGAAACATGCGAAGGTGGAGAGGATGGACGAGAGAAATTAGGATTTGGGATTTTTGTGAACCCGCCAATCCGGGAACTCGTGAACCCATCATTGTGAAAGGTCAAAATTTGTCTAAGTGTTGTAACGCAGTTGTTCAGACTCAATATAGGAGAGATGAGATAATTAGGATCTCGGGGAGTCTGATGGTCAAAATGTAGATTGTGGATATTTTGGGTGCAAAATTTATATCACGAAACATGGGATATGAAAGCTTGAACCAGCCAACCTGGGAACCTATGACTGTAGAAAAAGTTAAGTATAGGATGATACGGTGTTCAATTAGACTCATGATATGCGAATATGAATTTAAGTGAGAACCCATGAGTTCGTGAACCCTCCTTTTTTGAAAAAATGGCTAAGTATAGTAACTAGAAAGGGAGAATATAAGGGAGAAAATAAAAGGGGAATTTGGGTAAGTATATAAGAGGAAAAAGAAATGGACAAAAGAAGTTGGGAAAACAGAAAAGGGGAGGGAAATTTAGGAAGTGGGAATTGATCTCAACTATTGGCTCCAACTATGGGATGATAACCCATGTGGGTTGTCAAGAATACAGAACCTTTCATGACCAGGTGCTTCCACTTATTGGGCTATGGAGTCAGAGTAAGAATATACAAAATGAAAAATAAAATTATGTACAATGAGAATGATAAAGTCTTAGGAGAAGAAACATTTCAAATGTTTCCCGTTGACAGGCAACATTAATATTTTACCCTTCATGTCTTGGAGCATATAGGAGTTAAAACCCAATATCTTATCGACGACGTATGGTCTGATCCATAGTCCTTTGAACTTTGTATGCATCGATGGTTTCTCCTTGGCCTTGTTCCAAAGTAACACCAAGTCTCTCTTCTAGAAATTATTTACAATTGTTCTCTAATCAAAATATATTTTGACACTATGTTTCCTTTGAGAGGTTCGATTCAGGTATTTGCTTCATTCTTCCTCCAGTTTTAACAACCGGTTGATTCTCCTTTGGATTGTTTAATTGTATTTTGTATTTTTTGTATAATCCACAGAAGCCAATGCATTGAGCTCGAGGCTAATTGGAATTTTTGTTTCTTTCCCATAAACCAATGTATAAGGGGACATCCCAGTGATGTATTTTGGAGTCATTTTTCTTTCCCACAACACATCAGTCATCTTCAGATGCTAATTCCTTTGGTTCTTGTCAATGGTTTTCTTTTGTATCTGAACAAGTGTTTTGTTTGTGGATTCATCAAGGCCATTACCCTGTGTATAATAATTCGATAATTGACCCATGATAATTCTATATTCTCTGAAAAAAGTTGTGAGCTTTGACCCGATGAAAATCGAACCAATATTTGTGATAAATTTATTTGGGACACCAAATCTTGACAGAATATTGTCTTTGGGGAACTTAATTAGCCCCTCAAAATCAACCTTCTTTAATGCCATCGCTTTCAGCCATTTCGTGAAATAATCTATAGCCATGAGAATGTACATATACACCTTTCTAGACTTTGGAATAATTGGACCGACAACATCAAGTCCCCATTGAGAGAATGGTTGTTCTACAATTATGGGTTGTAAAGGCATCGTGGATCTCTTCATTTTTCCTGAAACAGGCTAGCACGATACACACTTCCTTATTGTGGAATATGAGTCTATGAATATTGATGTCCAGTAGAATCCAACCCTTATTAACTTCTGGGCGGTGGAAGTAGGTGAAAATTTTCCACCACATATTCCTTTATGGAATTATCTCATCAGTTCTTGGGCTTGGTTTTCATCAACGCATCTCAATAGTGTACCATCATAATTTCTCTTGAACAGTATATCAACAATCAACACATATTTCTTTTCCTTCATCTTCAATGTTTTTCACTCCTTGGAGTTCATGGTGATAAGAAATTTCCCAAACCTTAAGTAGAATATAATATCTTCGTACCAATCTGAATCAACTAATGGTTCTCATACTGAAATTGAAATCATTTTATCCACATAATCACCATTCACGATGAGCTTGCATAAACCTTATCCTTTGATAAATTTTAAAGGTTTAATGTCGATATCATATTCTTGTATCTTTTCCAACCAGTTAGCCCACTTTCCTTCTCTCAATTGTTGATTCAAAAGCATCTTCACTGGCAATGAGGGAACATAGGCAATAACATGGGAGTTCAATATGTACATCCAAAAATGTGATACTTGTTTTACAAGAGCCAAGGCTTACTTTTCCAATTCTGAATACCTCAACTCATATTCATGTAGGTTTTTTCTCATGAAACTTATTCGGAGTTCTTCTCCTTTGGTATTATTCTGAGTAAGAACAGATGCAACAAATGTATCTATAGAAAATGAATAGATGATGAAATCCCTTTGAAAATATGGACTAGTGAGGACTGGAGCAGTGGTGATTTCTCCTTTGATATTATTGAAATCCTCTTGAGTATTCGTTTTCCATTCTAAACTCTTCTCCTTTTTCAACAACAAATTGATTGGCTTTCCGATACTTGCATAGTCAGGAACAAATCTTCACACAAAATTGGTCTTGCCAAAAAATGATTGGAATCCCTTCTTGCATGTCGGGAGGTGAGATCATTTATTGCTTTAACTCTTTCCAGATCTATGTAAATTCCTTGCACAAAATGTGGCCCAACAGTTTTCTTTGAGTTACAGCTAACAAACATTTCTTTGGATTTAGAGAGACACCATATAGTCTACATATTTCAAAAAAAATTCTCAAATGATCGATATGATCACCCCTTGTTTTTTAATGCAGTTTCAATTCATCTTTATATTCTACCATAAATTTTCCTATCAAACCACTAAATGCATGATACATGGCTCTCTGGAATGTGGTTCCATCATTCTTTAAACGAAAGAAAATTCTATCCTATGCATATGTCTCCCAATGTGTGAAAAATGTCTTCTTTTCCCTATCTTCCTCAGCCACCAAGACTTGATTATATCCATAAAAACCATCCATCATGGACATGTAGGCTGATCCAATGACTTGTTGGAGAAGGAAATCCATATTAGGTAAAGGAAAGTTATCCTTTATGCTTCCTCTATTAAGGTCTTTGAGGTCAACACACATTCGGATTTCCCAGGTCTTTTTTTTTACAATCATAGGATTTGAAAGCCCATATGAGTGTCTAATGGGATAAATTATTCCTTCCTTCTTCAATTTCTCCAATTCAATATTTATCAAAGGTTTCAATTTTGGATTCATCATGCTTATTTTTTTCTTCAAGGCTTTGCTTCTTCCCTCAAAGGAATGATATGTTGGAATATAGTTTTATAGTAAGCTTTCAAATAATCATATGTCCAAGAGAAAACATCAATGTATTCTTTGAACAAGGAAGCATATTGATCAAATTCCTCAGTGGTGAAATAAACTCCCATGTTGACATATTTCGGGGAACTGTCAGTTCCAATATTGACTTTTCTTGTCTCTTGCACTTTTCGAACTGAAACTTCTTCAAGGATATTCTTAGCATGATCATATTTCGTAAAAAGAGATTCATATTGTATACAATATTTTGGGACAGTATATGAGTGATGATATTCATCATCATCGTTCAAAAAAAAAATCCAATTGTTCATCGTTCTCAAATACTTGCAAATATTCAATTTTATCATGCACGGATGGTTGGAAAGATATTTCTACTTGGAAATACGTTTTTCTTTGGATATCATATGGGTTTGAAAATGAGGCCGCCAAAGCTAATGAATTTTCCTTGTGATTTGTGTCCCTTGGAATGAAACAAATATTGAAGGAACTAAAAGATTCCATCAATTCGTTAACTCTTTTGAAATATAACTTAAATATTTCCTTTTTAATTTTATACCTCTATGTAACCTGATTGATCACCAAATCTCAGTCGACAGTTATAATTAGATGTTCCATTTTCATTTCTTGTGCAAGGATCATCCCCTAGATCAAAGATTCATACTCTGCCTCATTATTATTGCATGAAAACTCCAGTATAATAGCATGTGGATGCATAATATTACTTGGACTCATAAGAACAATTCCAACTCCATTCCTAGATATTGAATAAGATCCATCGAATGACATCCTCCAATATCCTTCAAACCAACATTCTTAATTCTCTGTGTCTTGCACCTGCTCTAGGAGTTCACTATGTTCCATGTCCAAGATAGCATAGTTTCCAATCCCGACATCTATATAATCTTCCATTGATTCATTATCTTTGTTCTTTAAAGGGAAGGGTTTTTTGGGTTCACAGGGGACTTTAATCATTGCTCCTTCCTTGCCTGGAAACATCATACAACTTCCATCATTCATTATATATTCCCTGGTCATAGATGTCCAATCTCTTCCCATCACAACTCCATATGTTGGAGGAAGTTCTACCACAAAAATATTGAAAACTATAATGATATGGGGTTTTGTCATAATCCAAGAATAAAAGTCCTTGATTTCTCCATAAGCTAACACTTTTCTATAATCAATTTCATATATACTTTCACCGGTTTCATAATATTTGGTGCAAATCATGCCCAATGCCTCCATGACCACTAGTCGCATGATATTTTTTGTCGTGTTAGTGTCAACTAAACAATTATGTGGTGCAACAACATGATTTTCAATAGAAATGTAAAAGGGAGGAATTTTACCTCTCAGCTTGGAAGTTGACTGGCTCAAGATTTGTTTTGGACTGGTAACAACATATTATGCTCTTTCAAATGGATCATCCAACAATTTCAAAATGTTCTGTCTTTTCTGGGGAATGTTCACCACTTATGTAAAGGGTAGGGTTATATTTAATTTACTCAAATCCTCTATGACATTATATGTCATTTGAGTGGAGTTTGATTTCATGTGTTTCCTTTTACTTCCAACGATATTCATCACTTTCTCATTTTCTCTTTTCTCATTTGTTTTTTCTTTTTATTTTTCTTTTTTGTTCTCTTTATCAAAATCGCCTTTATTTTTTGGTCTATTTACAAATACTCTTGTTTGGGAAACATTTTCTAGCGAGTTGGGATCGTTGTCGCCCTCTTCAAATATATACATGGATGTCTTGCATCCATCCATCTACATAGTTTCAAATCTTTCATCAGGTGAGTAATAATTATCTTGCTCAATTAATTGCTCATCATACACATAATCCAGAAAATATGCATTAGGAGTAGGTTGTCTCAAAACCCTTGGTCTTTTCATATTATCCGTGTTCTCAAACCTCACTCTTCTTTCTTGGGGAGAGTTCCATATTTTCTATAGGATTGGCATTCTTGGGTTTTCCACGTAATTATCTCCCCTTCTTGTTCTAGTTATCTCATTCTACATTTTCTTGATAGTTCTATTCATCTATGCAATTTCGAGTCTTTGCTTAGTTTCCTCTGTCACCGCAGGGTCAACCTTTACATCAGGTGTGGTTCCCTTGAAAAAATCTCCTCCCATTGTTTGGTTTTGATCTGATCGAGGCTTGAATTCTTCATTCTTTCTTGAACTAGAATCTCATTGATTATCAATATGGAATGCTCTCATATTCCTTTGTACTCTTCCCAGTATAATGTTGGGGTCGACACCTATTTCAATCATAATTTATTCCATCTCAGTGGATTTATTCATTGCCTCCTCCAAGGTAATCCATTTGGGATGTTCTGATAAAAAAATTCACATTCAGGGGAATTGCATTCTTATAAAAACCGAGAATGACTGGGTCATTTGTTATTTTATCTTCTAGAATCCTACTCAAGGTTTTAATGAACATGATATTAAAATCTTGTATCCTTTAATTCTTCCTCAAACCAATCTGGGTGAAATTGGTGAGAAGGGTATGATAAGCAATTGGAGGGGCGAACATAGTTAGGAACATAGCTTCGAGGTAATTAAATGAGAAAATTGGTCTATTAGGAAATGTTGTATACCATTCATACACTCTTTCTGATGAGGTTTGCAGAAGCAAGCCTACCATGACATCATCATACTTAACAAAGTGAAAATCAAAAACATCAAGAAATAAGTGCAAATGCCTTTTTGCATTGATTTCTACATCTCCAGAAAATTCCTTTAGGGTTCCCTTAGGGAGAAAATGGAGAACGTGTTGCTCACCTATAAGATTTAGAGGGAAATCCCTTACCCTCCTTCGATTTCCAAATCCTGGTTTTCCTTGATTTCTTGTAGCATCTCTTCCACCTCCTTGTCTCTCCTCATGATTCTCATCTTGAGGTTGTTCATTTCTTTCTTCCATGTTTGGAGATTCCAGGGATAGGCTTTTCACTTCTAAGAATAAATATTTTCTTGCTTTTACTTCTGGTAATGGGTCCCTTGTATTCGTCCAGCTTCAATCCTGACCTTGTTCTTGTGTTTCTCTAGCTATCCTTTGATTTCTTCGATCTTGTCGTTCCTCTCTCCTCTGTCTTTGGAGGATTTCTCTTTCTTCTTCTTCGACTAAGATTTGTCAGGAACTTTCTAACTCTTCTCGGGTATCGATTGTTGTTATTACCATATTGTATAACAGTTGTAATATGCTTCGTTGATTGTTCAATACAATTTCTAAGTGGGGTTGATCAGCCTGGGGCAAAGTCATATATTTTTCAGAAATGCTAGATCAGGTTCCAAATTTCAGTTCAGTCCCTAGTTTGGTCGCCAAACATTTTGATGCTTGAATCCTTTAGGACTGAAACAGAAACCTCACAAGGATATAAATCCCCTTGAATTTTTATAGAGGTGGTACTCCTCTTTATATTTTCTTGGGATTTCTATATATTCAAAATGTGGGAATTGATAGAAGTTCATCATAGTAATTCAAGAAACATAAATAAAAGAAAAAAAAATTATTTTTTTTTTCTTTTTAAAGAAAGTTCCTGAGAAAGGACCAAGAATCACGCACTTCCCACATTTAAAGCAAATAAGCAACTTTCCTCACATCCATCATAGTTTAAGATAAATATTTATGATCACATAAAATAAAAAGAAGATGATCCGCATGCAAAAGAGAACTTTAACAGAGTGGACACATGGGAAAATCAAATAAAGATTATGATAGATCAACCTCAAATACTTTATATTCTGAAAATAGGGTTACAAAGCACAATCGAGATTATTCCTAAAGTAGTTCTCTTGAAATTTCTAAAAAATACATAGTCTGTTACATATTCTTTGAAATTTTAAATGTGTTTTTCTTAAAGACTAGGATTGGGGCTCCCACGGACCATAAATCAAATAAATACAAGAAATAAGTTTTTAGAAGGAATACGGTGGGTGGTAGAAGAACAATAAGACCTAGTAAGAAGAAAAAAGGAGTTCTCAGTCTTCGATTAAAACTTTCTAGTGAAAGAGGTGGAATAACTCAATGAACGACCTGATAAAGAAAAAGAAGGATATGATCAACATAAACTTACTATGATGGTCTCTCGTTGCTTTCACTTGCTTGTTGATGTCCTTTTATTGTTTTCATCAATGGTTACAGGAATCGTCTCAACTGGCTTTTTCCCTTCATTGGTCAGTTTATCAATATCTTTCTTGAACCATTCTTCGATGTAACTTTTCATTGGTGCCACGTTGATTTCTTGCTAGATTTTGATGTTGAATAGCCAACCCTCCAATTCTCTTAGATAAATGGAAATTCCACGCAATGCATCGTCAATATCCTCATTTTTCATAGAGTAGTCCACTAGCCAATTGTCTATGTCATCCTCATTACATTCAAGTATAACATAGAACTTTTCAATTGACAACCCTTTAAAGATCTCAACTTGCTCATCAATTTTTTTCTTTGTTAGGATCAACAAGTTGAGGATCAACTTGGGATCTTGGACTTCATTAGTGCTTCCAGCTAAGTCTACCTCTATGAGTCTTTTGAACAATTCCTCCCTCTTGGATATGGCTTAGCTGCACGTTTGAACAATATTATTCAAGTTTTTCATCTTTTCTTTCCAACAAACACTCAACTGTTTAATCCATCTTGGAGATGGAAGATCCTTCTCTCTTCTCCTTAGCTTTGTCATGTAGGAAACTTTAACACCAAAGGGTACCAAAGCATTGAGGTAAAAACCTTTTTCATTTTTTATGTCGGATTGCAAATAATCATGAAAGGCATGCACCATTGAGCCCAAAGAAATCATGTTATTTGAAATTTCCCAAGCTTCTATGATCAATGCATTATTTTCTTGATATTTTTCTCTGCATAGATCCTGGTTGATGTAAGTAAGCTTGAGGATCCTTTTAATTTAGCAGCAGGTGTGGTGGGTCCAACAATTGCCAAAGGGTTGGAAAGGAGTGGAAGAGGCATTAAGGTCTCTTCCAATTCCTTAATACTCTCCTTTAACTTTGTATTTTCTACTTTGAGACCACTAATGGAGTCATTCAATGAATCGTTGATTTCTCTATGGATTCTGGAAATATGGGAAGGCCGCATATTTCTTAGGTTAACCTATGAATGAGATTTCCCTTTTTTATTCTTCACATCACTCTTGTCAATAATTAATTTCTTAGATTCGTTGTCAAACGCTATCGAAAATAGTGCTCTGAAACACAAATGACTCTTCCTCATCAAAGGTCTCATTCTCAATAATTTCCAACGACATATTTTGGTGGGTTGTGCCTCCTGGCTGATCAATGTTAGGAAAACATTTCTAGATGTCATCCTCGAGCTCCATATATTCAAGGGAGAAGTTGTTGATGTCACTTTCAGCATAATGTTATTCTTCCTCTTGTATAATATGCTTCCTCTTCTTCCTCAAAGTTTATGTGAGCTTTAAATTTTTCCTGGAGGGGGGTTCTTGTCTCCTCCTTCGCCTAAACTATTGTTGATCATTTTTCTACATGGGTGAGCCATTGGAGCACTGCCCCAAGATGTTGTAGTCATAGGAGTAACAATTGGGTACTAGGCACTCTTCTCGCTGGGACCCTTTCCTTTATTTTTGTAAAATTTATTGATATTGAGTATTGTCTCCAAGTTGTCGGCATTGAGAGTAGGAGTGCCCAATTTATTATCTTCTTCTTCTCCTATAACAGTATGGATAAATGAATTGCTAAATCCCACTGCTAACATATTTTCCACAAAAAATATGTTAGGGTAAAACCCTTTTATCCTTTGAGAATACTTGAGATTGAGATCGTGGAAGTGGTTTGCAAATTCATCGATTTTGTTCATATTTATGAATACAAAGTCCCCAATTTTCCAAGGCAAGGGTATGAATTGTTTTTTTTGTTTCTCGTGGAAAAATTACAACCAGAAAGTATATTACATTTCCACCTCTATAATAAACATTATGTCGGATATATGTCATGGAAGAAAGAAAGGATTTTCCTTAGCACTGAAAATTCTGATAACATTCTAATTTTCCATTTGCTCCAACATCCCCTTTTTATCTAGGAATTTACATGCCTGAGAGGATATTCTGGGGGTATCTTTTCCAAACAATAATCCTTTAAAAACTGAGACAAAATCATTGAAAACTTCACAAAAATGCAAGGAATCTTTATGCCTCCACAATGCTTGGTACCAAAAAGTCACTAGGTCAAATTCACAATTCACCTTCTTGCAGATAGACAATTTAGGAAATTGACAACAATGTGCTATCGAAAATACCAAATAAGAGGCCACAAATAAGTTATTATATTTTTATTTGTGACAATTGGGAATATATTTCAATGGAAATAAGTTTTCCCCAATCGAAAATGGCTTGCTCCTTGACAGTAAAATATAAGATATAAAGAAATCATACGGGAAATAATAGCGGTATTTTCTTGGCCTGTCACTCTGGAAAATAACCAAGCAATTTCAAAAGGGGTTTTTGAACGAGTTGACCTTCATCCTAGTAATATCTTCAGGGATGGTCATGGGATTCTCCAAGAATTCAAGAAAGAGTTATGGGTCGTTGTCATGCTTTTTCAAGAACTCCCTACAGTATTCACCTTTGAAAGTGAGTGTTAGTTCTGGGAGTTTTATCATTTTATGGAACACTTGAGGTGAAAGAGAGATAGGAGAATGGTCTTGAATGTTGGATTACTGAGAGGGGGGTGAATCATTAATAGAGCAATTCAATCCTTTTTAACCAAAAAATGCAAGTGTTATATCAATGTAGCATTATCATCTAATGGTTTCAGAGTAAATAAACAATGAACAAATGAGAAATCACACACATACACAGTACACCATTGTTTTTACATGGAAACCCAAAGTGGGAGAAAACCACAAAATGTTTTTTCTTATATGAATTTAAGAATTATATTCATTGGAACCACCAACTTCCTTTGTTTTCCAGTTGCAACTGGAAGGAGGCTCCAACCTCCTAGTTTCTCAGGCTACAACCTAAGGGAAGCTCCAACTCCCCAATTTTCTAGCTACAACCAGAAGGAGGCTACAACCCCCTTATGTTCTCCAGCTACAACCAAAAGGTGGCTACAACCACCTGCCCTTTCCTCGTCCAACCGCCCTGAAATATAAGTAGAATGATGGAACCATTGTCACACTATCACTATGAGATATACTATTGTAAACCTGTACCAATCAACCTGTAATCAACTTGTACCATAAACAAGTGCATTAACCATGCACCAACCTATACCAAAAAACCCGTAATCAGTCTATACCATAAACAAATGAATCAACCATGCGCCAACTTGTACCTCAACCTGTACCATCAATGAGTGCATCAACCATGCACCAAATATGTACCAATCATGCATCAAATACACATAAACTATGATTCATCAATATGTACCAACATAATCAACTATACACCTCATTTATGTGCCAAGTCATCAACTACTTGTCTCAACCATGAACCCAACATGTACCTCAATTAAAATCCCTCATCAATTTCATCATCCAAATCTAATTTTTAAATCAGTAACAAACCTGGTGTATATGATCACATACTTGCAAACCTTCCTTAACTTTAACAACAAGAGACTAGTATTTTCATCAAACTTTACTTTAGTCTCACATGACTAATTTTGGATTAGTCAACAACCCTAACTTGCAATAATCATAACTATGTACATGTAACAAATAAAGATCTAAAAATGGTACATAATGTTCTTCAGTTTCTTTTATGCAATTCCTCGAGATTTCACTACTAGGAACCTCTCAGAAAAGGATTTATAGCAAAAATGGCATACCTTGTTGAATTCTGGATTATTCTAGAGAGTGAACTTGTAGAGAGGGCCCTGCACAGAATATTTGTTGTATGGATCTGAAAATAGTACACAGGATACTAAAGACTATACTCTAACCAATTCATTTGGTCTTACTGAATTTGGATATGTTATGAATACATTATAACGTTTTTACCCGAAACACATGTTTCAGACTGTAACGAACCGCCTCGTTATGACAACCATTCTAGTAACAGGTGCAAATTTTTTTTTTTTGTTTAGAAGTGTGTGTGGGTGTACAAGGAATTAGCTACAGTCTACTCGACCTTGCGTCGCCACCCGACGACGATACGACGCAACCATGATGAACATAAGAATACGACCAAGACGCACGATACGTAACCACAGGCATAAATGATGATCATACGACAAGAAACAAGACTCAACATGAGGTTTAGCACAAGAACGTTGAACGCCTCAACTAGAACCATCACAAACACATCCATAGGAAGAGGTGCACAACGCAGACACTCAGTGAAAAGTAAAACTGACCACTATATACAACTGACTTCCCGCCCGTCCTACCCTGCAAGGTTAGGACCTCCATGACACATAAGCAACGCTCAAGCCCGGTTTCCCATCGTCTTTAACCATTTAAGGTCTCAGGGCTGGCGACTGTTCTGAGGAACATGGGGGTGTCTACATCCCACCCGACACGACAGACCAAGCAACCAGCTGAATACTATCAAGCACAACATAATCAAGAAGAACAATGTGCCCCTTACGGAAGGCGCGTGACGATAATAAGGATACAAGTTAAATGTAGTCCTATTCGACACTTCAACCCGTACCATGAAGTAAATAATAAAAATCCTATGCAATATTACAACAATTATTAGTGATATGAGAATAATGTGCA
>ML782155.1:164536-176835 GCA_009831015.1 Picea engelmannii | reverse complement strand
TAAAGTGTTAGATCTACCTGACACCTGTCATCCTCTGATTGTGCCACGTGTCCCTGGGTGACGTGGTCTACCGATGTGAGTTGGATCAACGGTCTAGATCTCATGTTGATCTGACGGTTCAAATTCAGTCGGGATTTCACCTTTGCTTTAACGGCTGCCACGCGTCCACACAAATAGACGGTCCAGATTACTTCTTAAATTAATGGCTACGATCAAATCGCGAAATCGCATATCGCGATTTCGGGGTTTTCGTTGTCATTGTTCTTTGCATTATGAATTCCCGATCCCCGAATTGCCGATAAGGCCTCCTGGCTGCGACCTGTTCATACAAATGAACGGTCCAGATCCATGCTTGATTAACGGTTGCGATCAAATCGCGAAATCGCATATCGCGATTTCGGGGTTTTCGTAGTCATTGTTCTTTGCATTATGAAATCTCGATCCCCGATTCTCCGATGGCTTATCTCCCTCGCAAATTCTGCAGATCTGACGGCTATTGGCCTTTCGGGAAATTTGGATGGGATCCGACAGTCACCATCTTCCTTCTTCTCTGTAAACTTCTGCTGCGCGCGTTTTCTTCAATGTACATGTTTTCTTCAATGTTGTTCCTCCTGTGCTTTTACGTCCAAATCCCCAAATTCTGCATATCTTTCCATTTCTGTTGTTGCCATCAAAGACAACAATCATCAACACGCATTCGTTGCTTGTTCAATATTTGCCAACACACTTTGGAGGAAAGCTATTACACGCTAGGTTTCCTTCTTGCACAAGCACAAATGCATTTTGAACAACAACATACCACTGTGGAGGAAAACTAGTGCATGCTAAGTTTCCTTTTTGCACAAGCACAAACACATTTCGAACAAAAACATTCCACTATGGAAGAAATCTAGCGTGCGCTAGCTTTCCTTCATACACAAACACAAGCACATTTCGAACAACATCATTCCACTATGGAGGAAAGCTAACGCATGTTAGATTTCCTTCTTGCACAACAACAAGCGCATTTCAATCAACATCATTCCAATGTGGAGGAAAGCTAGTGCATGCTAGGTTTCCTTCTTGCACAAGAAGAAGCACATTTCAAACATCATTCCACTATAGAGGAACACTAGCACATGCTAGCTTTCCTTCTACACAAGAAGAAGTGCATTTCAAACAACATCATTCCACAGTGGAGGAACGCTAGTGCGTGCTAGATTTCCTTCTCACACAAGCACAAACGCATTTTGGACAACATCATTCCACTGTGGAGGAAATCTAGCGCATGCTAGTTTTCCTTCTTGCACAAGCATAAGTGCATTTCATACAACATCATTACACTATGGATCAAAGATAGTGCGTGCTAGTGTTCCCTCTTGCACAAACACAAGCTCATCTCAAGCAATATCATTACACTGTGTAAGAAAGCTAGCTCGTGTTATCTTTCCCTCTTGCACAAGCACAAATGCATCTCAAACAACATCATTCCATAGTGGAGGAAAGCTAGCGCATGCTAGCTTTCCCTCTTCCACAAGCACAAGCGCATCTCAAAAAACATCATTCCACCATGGGGGAAAGCTAGCACGTGCTATGTTTCCCTCTTGTACAAACACAAGCGCATATCGAACAACATCATTCCATCGTGGGGCAATGCTAGAGCATGCTAGATTTCCCTCTTGCACAAGCACAACCACATCTTGAACAACATCATTCCATTGTGGGAGAAATCTAGTGTGTGTTATCTTTCCCTCTTTGCATAAACATAAGCACAATTGCATGTCGAACAACATCATCTCACTGTGGGGGGTGCTATCTTTCTCTCTTGCAAAAGCACAAGCACATCTCAAACATCATCCCACCATGGGGGAAAGCTAGTGCATGCTCATTTTCCCTCTTGCATAAGTGCAAATGCATCTTGAACACTAGTTTTCCCTCTTGCACAAGCACAAGTGCATCTCAAACATCATCCCACCATGGGGGAAATCTAGTACGTGCTATCTTTTCCTCTTGCACAAGAAAAAATGCATATCGAACAACATCATTCCACCTTGGGGGGAAGCTAATGTGTGCTATCTTTATCTCTTGCACAAGCACAAACACATCTTGAACAACATCATACCACTATGGGGTAAAACTAATGCATGCTAGGTTTCGCCTTGCAGAAGCACAAGCACATATTGAACAACATCATTCCACCGTGGGGGAAATCTAGCATGTGCTAGGTTTCCCTTTTGCACAAAAACAAATGCATCTCAAATAACATCATTCTAGCATGGAGGAAAGCTTGCACATGCTACCCTTCACTCTTGCACAAGCAAAAGCGCATCTCGAACAACATCATTCCACTATGGAGGAAAGCCAGTGCATGATAGCTTTCCCTCTTGAACAAGCACAAGCGCATCTCGAACATCATTCCACCATGGTGTGCTAGCTTTCCCTTTTGCACAATCTCATCTCGAACAACATCATTCAATGTGGGTGAAATCTAGCGTGTGCTAGTTTTCCCTCTTACACAAGGGCATATCAAACATCATTCCACCATGGGGGGAAGCTAGTGCATGCTAGCTTTCCCTATTGTAAAAGCACACACACAACTCAAACATCATTCCATCGTGAAGGAAATATAACGCGTGATGGTTTTCCCTCTTGCACAAGCACAAGCTCATCTCAAACAAGACCATTCCACCATGGGCAAGCTAGTTTTCCCTCTTGTGCAAGCACAAGGGAATCTCGAACAACATCATTCCATCATGGGGTAAAACTAACGCATGCTAGGTGTTAGCTCCCAAAATGAATCTGTCACTATGGTTGCATTTTGTGGTCGATAGCATGGCTATTGGTAATGTTATCAAATTTGGTTTTGAGTTTTTCTAGTAGTAAGACTTAGGTTTTGATTTTTGTCTTAGAAATAAAGACGACCCATAAAGGTCTTCTCTTAAAATTTTCATAAAACGCTTTCAACAGCTAACGTGTATTTTAAAGGTGATGGTTAGCTGGTGAAAGTGGTGAGTTTCAATAGCTAAGGAGCATTTCTCATGGGTTGTGCGCTGGTGAAAGCGGCGATTTTCAACAGCTGAGGAGCGCTTCTCACGGGCCATTAGTTGATGAAAGTGGGAATCACGTGCGTTTTATCCACGTTTAAAAATCAAATGATGATATGATCAGCCCACGTCATGCAATCAAGAATGATGCGCTGGTGAAAGTGGATAATGATGGAGACTCGGGTTTGCACGTCTAAATCGGATTACAAATCGGATCTTGTTCAGTAACGCATGCTTCACAATCATGGCATCAGAAATGGCAAATTTGAATCCATTATCGCAGGTACAGGAGTTGTACTACTTGGCTAACAACATCAAATCGGCTCATTGCTTCCCCAACACGCATCACTCACAAATGTATGCTAAGTTTCTAATGTTGAAAGACAGAGCCGAGTGCTTTCACCAGCACAAGACCTCAGCTCGAACAACAGTTTGCAGAGTTTGGTGTACAGAATCATTTCGGGTTTTGAGTTACAGATGGCAAGGAGACGCAGTGGTTCTTTGCTAAGAAAAGAATTGGACAGTTTATCCTTCCTACAGATGCATCCAGAAGTGCAAAAACACTCCTCAAACGCAGGTTGTATGGAATTTGTTGAAAGGTTACAGAATGGATGTCATCAATCAACAGCAGAGGCTTTTGCTAAAACGTTTGACGAGAATAAGGCATGTGTTGGGTCCTTGGAGATCATTGTGGATGAAGCATCCATCGCTGCAGTGACCAGCTTACCAAGTTCGGGCTAGAGTTGGTTCAAAATGACTGCCACCAAAAACTTAAATTTCAGATCTTATTTGAAGGAAGAATTCAGACATCATGCATGGAAGAAGAGCATGGCAGTTTCCCATCTAGAGGATGAGTGGAAGGATTTTTTTAAGGGCATCCAACTCTACATAACTTCAAAAGGCAGGTATGACAAACCGATGTTGTATCACTTCAACCTCTTAGACCATTTGATAGGTAAAACTCTCCTAAATCTACCTTTCTTCTTGCACAAGAGCTTAACCAAGGTCTGTAAAAAGATTAGAGTTGAACCTCTAAGCATGAAGAACACTCTTTGCCACTTTGTCCTTATTAAATTAATCATTCTGGAGGAGCTAAGATAGAAGGGAAGGACCTGGCAGCATTTTCTTTTTTGGGAGGGCTTTGAAACTCAAACTCAGCCCGTGAATGAATAGAGGAAAGAAGGAAAGAATAAATTGACTCCTCAAAGCAGCTCGAGGAAGAGGAGAACCCTTCTAGGACCCATAGAAGATAGAATCTCTGGTGTGAAATCTCACAGGTCAAAGAAAAGATTGAATTTTGAAACTACTACAGAGCAGCCTACAGAAAGGAGAACCAACATCTTAAACCTGCCCTACACAGACTCAGAACCAGAGCAAGAAGATGAGAGCCCTACCATCAAAAGTCATGAACATTCCATTGAGTTCGCATAGAATTGTGAGACCTTTACTCACACAGAGGAAGGGGAAACATCAAAAAGCACTAAGTCGAAGAAAACACAGAAGATCAAGCATCTCAAAGAAGTGATCGCTCAGCAAGAGGTCTTAGAGAGGGTAATAAAAGAAAGATACAAGAAGTTGTCTGATAATTTTGCAGAAACCAGTGTTGCATTTGAAAAGCTGGCTCGTGAAAGTGTCAAGGAGAAGAAGAGAAAACAGAAAATTACCAAAGACTATAACAGTCTATGGTGGCTAGCAAAGCGCCTTAAAAGGAAAATCAGAAAATTGAAGCAAAAGAAAAAATCACACCCAGATTTGCAAGTGCTTGCTCAGGTTGTTTTAAATATGCAAGGGGATAAAGCAGAGACACATTGAGTTTTTTATGGGATCGCAGTTTTGGAGGTGAAATTTCATTTTGGGCTAAGTCAGAGCTTTCACCAGTGCACAACGCAATTTTACAACCAGTTAGCTAGTGAAAGGAAGCGCTTTCACTAGCTAACCAACGAATCATAAGGCGAGTTAGCTAGTGAAAGAAGAAAAAGCATTTTTGAAAGCTAAGGATGGAGCAAGTCATTTTTCACAAGTTTTAAAGAGGTTCCAAAGTATCAAAGGGATAACAACTCGATCAAAAAGGATTCTGCATCAGAGATTCGTGGGAGTTTTTGAGAACCACATGCTAAAATGTTTTCCTCAAGTATCGACTACGAACATTGAAGAAATCCAACTGTCAAGACAGATGCCTTTTCCATGTTTCATAACATCACAGATTCCAGGAGCTGAAGAATAGAGATGTCAAATTTTGAAGATTGAAGACAATTCGAATGCTAGTCTAGTTATTAAGTCTTTGTTATCAAGTTGCTTAGTTAGATTTGAATTGTTGTTTTTAGATATAGATCCAAGTTTTTAGGATCTTAAAAACTAATTGTAAAAGGCTATAAATGCCTATCTTTTCTAAGAGTCAAGGGTTCAAACTGGGAGATATTTTGTGCTACTGTATAGACTATTTTTACAAAAATAAATTTCAGTTTCCTTTCGTTTTCAATATCAGAAATCCATCTTTCCCTTTATGTACTTTGTTTCAGTTTATTTTAGCTTATGAAGACTGTTATCTCTTTATTAAGCTCATATACTTGAAGTAAACGATTTCTTTCTATCTTGCAGTAAGCCCTACATTCAGTTGTATTTGGAAATCAAGAATAGTGTTCTTCATTCCCTCCTTCAATTTACTTGATCTGATTATTGTTTCCTGAAAGCATTGTTTCTTTAGATATATGATGAGTGTCTATTACATTGATCATTAAAGACCCCATTGTCCCAATCATATCTACACATTATTTCTAAGTTACCAAGCATCCTTAGTCTACAACACTAAGGAGTTTCTTGGAGTGATAACAAATTGGCACCATTGTCGGGGAGACAAAATTCAAGTTCTGCTTTCTTGGGATACGACACAGAGCTGATCTTTGATGATAGACAAAGATTAGACATTTTTAGTTAGTTGTAATTATCTATCTGGCGACTCCACAAGTTCATCCTGGCTCCTAAGAGGATCAGTACTAGGGCGAATCCTCAAGAATCACCTATCACGTCAGTGTCCAATCTAGAACTTATACTCAATAAAGGGAAGACGATGCAAGGTCAAACTTCAAGATCAGATACAGAAGGTAATCCTCTTTTCAATTATGGAAAATCTACTACAGAAAAATTTGAGTTCTTTTCATAAAACATTGATGAAAAAACAGTTGTAAGTTCTGTAGAAGAATAAATTCTTTTTGATCAATAGAAAAGTCCTAATGATGATAAATTGTTACATTTAAATTTGATTGAAAAAACACCTATAACTTTAGAAAGAAGTCACAGTTCTTATTCCCTCGAGTCTTTTCATTCTCAGCAACAAGAAGATCATTTGAACATTTATACTAGCCTCCTCGTTGTTGAACATCTCCTCCAAGAGCTATCTGCTAAAGGTGAAGGAAATTTGGTTGGACAGCTTGCAAATTTTTACAGAGCCTCTTATCAGACCTCTTTCCCATTAGAAGATTCACCTCTTTCACATTCCTTCAGTGTTGAAGACTTGAAAAAGAAACTATCACCTTCCTCACCCTTGATAATTATGGCTGCACCACATCCTTTGACGAAGATGCAACAAATCCTAGATGCTAGGTATGCACCACTCATATTGCCAAACCCAATATCATCCATGCCAACAGGAGACTATCAGAACTATATGCCCAAATTCACAGGCGAAGGCGATGTGTCTGCTGAAGAACATATTGAAGCTTTTTACAGTTATGCTGAAAACCTTAATATTGAAGAAGAAGATGTTTGGACACGAGTCTTTGTCCAAAGTCTAGATGGCAATGCTAGGAAATGGTTCAAGGAACTCCCTGCTGGTTCCATAGATGGAATCGAGAAACTAGATGAGACATTTTTGAAACATTGGGGTGACAGAAGAGATTTTGTCTGCTATATCACAGAATTTGGAAACCTAAGGAAACAAAGTAGTGAGTCAGTCTCTGATTTCACTAAAATATTTAATCAAATGTATGGCAAAATACCAGCAGAGATAAAACCTTCAGATGCTTCTGCCAAGATCACATATTTTGATGCTTTTGACTCAGATTTATGTTTACTGTTGAGAGAAAGGAGGTCACAAACATTATCTCTCATGCAAGATGATGCCCTTTAGGTGGAATCAAATATCCTAGCCTCCCAGAAGCGGAAAGGAGATTCTGATAGGAGAAGACCAAAGAATGAGGCTTCATCTTCATCAAGTGTTGATCCAAAACTTGATAAAATGGATAAGATTCTAGAGTCTCTCACCTCTGAGATATCTAAGCTCGAGATTGAAAATAAGCAGCTTGTGAAGGGAAGAGGCACTTATGATTCTACAGGCAGGAACCCAAATCAAAATCCCAACAACTTCAGAAGAAATAATCAGCCAACTCAGATCTTGCAAAGAGAAAAGAATCCTACTGAAGATCAGAGAATAAAGGTCCCTCTTCAAAATGTTGTGATGGACGAAGACGAGGGTGAATATCAAGAAGGTGGAGAAGACAAAATTCATTGTGTTGGAGAAGAGAGAGGGAAATCTTATCTAACACAACACGACTATGCGGAAGAATTGATGACTGAACAGACAGAAGATAATCTTATTGATGATGGCATTTTCACAACAGAAGATAAGAATAGATATAACCTCCGATCAAAATCTGATATTGCTCAACAAGATGCACCAGCCTCTCCCGAAAAGAGTATAGCCCCTATTAAGAAAAAAGATCAGACATCAGAGAATCAGCAAGAAAATCCTTCAAAGGTGAAAGCATCAGCTCCTCCCAAAAAGACTGTTGCCCCTGTCAAACATCAAACTCCAGAAAGTCAACCTCCTGTTGAACAACAAAGAAATCAGGAAGCTCCTTCGAATCGGGTAAAGGTCTATGATAAAGCTTCTGATAAAGTCCCATATTCATTCAATTTTGAGGCTGAAATACAAAAAATTAAAATTCCTATTCCTCTAGTCGAGTTAATGAAAAATGAAATGTTCAAAAGGGATATCCTCAAAACTCTAGATCCCCAATCTGTATCCATTTATGCTGATATCCTCAACATATATGATGAAAATCCAACCATTACTCTGGGCCAAATGATAGAAGACAGAGATGAAAGTTGTCCTCCCTTTTACATCTCTCTAAATATTCATGAGAAAACACTACATAACTGTTTGTTGGACTCCGGTGCTTCGCACAATTTGATGCCAAAGGCGGTCATGGATGAGCTTGGGCTGGAGATCACCAAGTCTTATCATGATCTTTTCTCTTTTGACTCTCGCTAATTCAAATGTCTTGGGATGATTAAGGATCTAGTTGTAACCTTAACCCAAGCATCCATGAAGACTATGGTGATGGATATAGTAGTAGCTGACATACCTCCTAAATTTGGATGTCTACTATCAAGATCGTGGATGAAAAG
This sequence comes from Picea engelmannii, assembly GCA_009831015.1. Taxonomy (NCBI): domain Eukaryota; kingdom Viridiplantae; phylum Streptophyta; class Pinopsida; order Pinales; family Pinaceae; genus Picea; species Picea engelmannii. Next base: position 168,406 of record ML782155.1, on the reverse strand, counting down.
GCTAGGTGGCACTCTTCAAATGAATCTCTCCTACGCTACTATCCATGTTTTTGGAGGGGTGAACAGAAGGCTATACAAGAAATCTCAGTTGGTATATGTAATTAGTGACGAGAAAAATCCATCCAATCATCCTATCTATTCGGTCGACACAGGTATGGGATCTTGTATTTTGTAAATTGATGATTCATTACCTGATACATTGCTGCTCAGAAAACCCACAATTCATACCATAGTTCAGCCCACAGAAACAATAGAAGATGATCTTTGGACCATGTTCTTTGACGGTGCTTGCACTAAAGAATCAGCGGGAGCAGGAGTGGTATTCATTTCCCCTTCTAAGAAAACTTCTCATTTGTCCTTTAAACTCGATTTTAAAGTGACTAATAATATTGTTGAGTATGAGGCACTAGTTCTGGGGCTAAATGCATCCAAAGAGAGGAAGATTAAAAAATTGCAGGTGTTTGGAGATGTAGATTTGATTATTCAGCAGGTGAATAAGTCCTTTCAAGCAAAGCATGTCAGGCTGAAGGCATATAGAGATGAAGTGTTGAAGGAAATTAACAATTTTGCAGATTTTAAAATTTCATTTGTACCTAGAGCAATGAATGAATTGGATGATTCATTAGTTGTGTCGGCTTGTGCATTCATACCCCCTCTGCCTCATAAATTGACTTACAAAATTCAAGTTAAATATAGGCCCTCTCTCCCTGATAATGTAAAATTTTTGAAGGTTTTTGAAGACGATGTTGAACTCACTAGATTTCTTGCAGTGATAGATGAGTTTGCAGATCTGCAAATCGATCAGGAGAATGAACATGACAATGAAATTGAGAAGCTAGAATTCAGAAGCAAAATTGCAGCACATGAAATAGTCCAGATGTCTACCAACAGAATTCCTAAAGGTTTGGTCTCGTTGGAAAGGTTGTTCGATAATAATGATGTGGCTGTCAAATTGGAAAGTGGGGAAAAAGATTTAGAAGTTTTGCAGTACAATGTAGCTAGCGAACAAGATCCTATGATCTAGATTTATCTAGGAACACAATGAAACACAGAAATACACATAAACACAGAGATGCAGCAGAAATAAGACTTCATTTCATTAATAACAAATGACTGAAATATGCTTACAGACAGAATGGAAATAAACTAGCTAGGGTGCTGGTAGCTTATCTCTGAGAAGAGATGTGGCCGCTACTCACATCCATGAGAAGATGATTACAATGAGGCTCTGAAGGCCCTTTTACAATAAACGGGAATGCCAAAAGTCCTAGACATCCAAAAACCTAACCCTAGGAGATGAAGCGCCAAAAGTCATGTGGGCCCCGTTTGGGTAAGTTGGTGCATCAACTTCCTGGGGTTGTAACTTTTGCATATGATCTTCGTTTTAGGCATATGATAGCTCGTTGGAAAGATCTATCTGAGGCCTACAATGCTCGAGACAAAAATAGCATCATTATATGCTATTTTGCAATAGCAACATACCCAAAAAAACATCGTTTAGGGCCTCAAAATGGCCCCGGAAGTTCAGGACCCGAAAAAACTACTAAAAATAGTAAATTGTGCGAAAACTGAAAAACTAAAAGAAGCAATGGTGGGGGTCCAAGTGGAATAGGTGGGTGGGCGCCAATATCCACCTAGATAATTCCTCCCCCCTTAGGAAGCAATGGTCCCCATTGCGTTGAGTTCCTCCATGAGATGAGGAAACTTCTGCTGAACTTGGTCCCTGGTGAGCCATTTGCCTTGGTGAAGGAGTTGGCCTTCTTTGACAACTCGATATAGCGGTATACTTTGTTTTCGGGTGTGCTTGATCTGTGTATCCATGATCTAATCAGTTCTAGCTTGTTCCATGCAGTCTAGATTTAACTCTGTTGGTGTGAGTTGTTCTTCCATGGCGGATGTGTCTAGTAGAGGTGGAAAGTAGGGTCGAAGGTGGTCCACATTGAACACTAGGTGCAAACCAAGGAATGGTGGAATGTTGAGATCAAAGGAATTTTCCCCTATAGCCTTGGTGAGGGTGTACGACCCATATCGAAGCGGACGAAGCTTGCGGTGGGGTCTAGCGAGGCGCTCCTTTTGCAAATGCAGCCACACTTTGTCGCCCACTTGGAAGTTGTGTGGCACCCGATGTTGATCATGTCATTTCTTGTACTTAGCATTGGCTCTGTCCAAGATGTCATGAACCTGTTGGCAGATGTGTTGAATGTGCTCAATAAAGTTGTTTTCCTTATCCGCCTCAGACTGGACATGAGCTGAATCTTCCTGAGTAGCCAAAAATGGCATGGCTATGTCAATGGGACATAGTGGCTGGAATCTCAAGCCCACTTGAAAGGGGTTGTGGCTAGTTGAGCTATGGAGAGCTCGGTTGTAGCTGTGTTGTACATAGGGGAGGCTCTCATCCCATGTGCGTGAATGCTTTGAATTGTACATGCGCAGAATGTGTATGATCATCCGGTTGACGACCTTTGTCTAGCCATCAGTTTGCGGATGGAAAGCTGTGGACTTGGTGAGCTTGGTTTCCAACATCGACCAGAGGTTGGACCAAAATGTACTGAGGAACCTACTATCCCGATCTGAGATGATAGACTGTGGGATCCCAAAGTGTACCCACACTCATTCAAAGAAGAGTTTAGCAATGGCTTCTGTCGTGATATTCTTCTTACAGGCCATCATAATGGACATCTTCGAGAATCGGTCGACGACCACAAAAACACAGTCATTGCCATGCTTAGTAGAAGGAAGGCCTGACATGTAATCCATAGAGATGGATTCCCAAGGTCGACTGGGGGTAGGAAGCGGAGTATAGAGGCCTTGCTTCTTGATGGTCAGTTTGGCAATGGCACAAGAAGTGCAGGACTTGATGTACTTCCCAACATCTTGTCGAAGGTTCGGCCAATAGAAATACTTTTGCAGTACTGCCACTGTTTTCTCAACCCCGAAATGCCCAGCGACTCGACTGTAGTGCGCCTCCCAAATCATCTTGGCACGCTCGCTTGAAGGAACACAAAGGTGTCCCAAGTGACAAAGCAGGGCATCCTGAAGGTAAAAATTGGGAACTTGATTACCCTCCAAGAGTGTATTGTATGTGTGGCCAAATTCTGGATCACTTGTGTAGAGAAGCGGCCAATCGGAAGTCTCGTGCCCACAAGAGTTGAGAACAGTGGTTAGCGCCACGATGGGTGGTCGACTGAGGCAGTCTGCAACATTATTGGTGTTGCCTTTTTTGTACTTAATGTTCAAATGAAATTGTTGCAGGTATGTGGACCACTTCTGATGGCGATCGTTCTGCAACTTCCCTTGTGTCTGCATGAACTATAGGGGTCGGTGGTCTGTGTGGATGACCATTTCCTTTTCCAAAATGTAATACTTCCATTGCCGACAAGCCTGCACAATGGAATACATTTCTTTGTCATAAGTGGGATACTTCCATACTGTGTCGAAAAGTGTCTCACTGTGATATGCCACTGGATGCCCATGTTGAGTAAGGACTGCCCCAATAGCATAGTGAGAGGCATATGTCTCGATCTCAAATGGTTGTTGCAATTCTGGTAATGTGAGCACTGGTGCAGAGAAGAGGCGATGTTTCAACTCCCCGAACGCCTTCTGTTGAGATTCAAACCAAAGGAATTTTGCTTTAGCTCCTCCCTTGGTGACTTGACTCAAGGGCCAAGTGATATGAGAGAATCCCAACACAAACCTACGGTAGAAATTGGCAAGACCTAAAAAGCTGCAGAGCTCTATTAGGGTGGCTGGGGCTGGCCAATCCCGAATGACTTGGATCTTTGTTGGATCCACATGCACCCCCCGCTCATCAATAATGTATCCCAGATACTGAACCTGGGTTATGCCAAAAGTGCATTTCTCCAAATTGGC
>ML782155.1:143199-162508 GCA_009831015.1 Picea engelmannii | reverse complement strand
TCAAAGTTTACTTGTACCTTAAAAGGAGTGGCACCTCCAGAGTGGCTTCTGGATGTCGATGCACCGCCATTCGGAATCCGTTGAAGAATCTGGGCAAAGTTGTCCATCATCGCGTTCCTTTGTTTCTCGAGGGCCTCCTCGAGAAACATTTTGATAGGATCTGTTGCTCCCTCATCTTTCTTTTCTTCCCCCATGGGCAGTCATCGAGGTTTGTGAGGTTGATCTTGCAAAGGTTCAACCAGATCGAGCCCCAACTCCTTATACCCCGATCTCGTTGGGGACATGCAAAGAAGGATAGAAAATGAGCAGACCGCTCTGATACCATTGATCTGGATTTATGCAGGAACACAATGAAATACAGAAATACACATAAACATAGAGATGCAACAGAAATAAGACTTCATTTCATTAATAACAAATGACTGAAATATGCTTACAGACAGAATGGAAATAAACTAGCTAGGGCGCTGGTAGCTTATCTATGAGAAGAGATGTGGCCGCTACTCGCATCCGTGAGAAGATGATTACAATGAGGCTCTAAAGGCCCTTTTACAATAAATGGGAATGCCAAAAGTCCTAGACATCCAAAAACCTAACCCTGGGATATGAAGCGCCAAAAGTCATGTGGGCCCCGTTTGGATAAGTTGGTGCATCAACTTCCCGGGGTCGTAACTTTTGCATATGATCTTCGTTTTAGGCACATGATAGCTCGTTGGAAAGATCTATCCGAGGCCTACAATGCTCGAAACAAAATAGCATCATTAGATACTATTTTTAGACAGAAACATACCCAAAAAAACATCGTTTAGGGACTCAAAATGGCCCTGAAAGTTCAGGACCCGAAAAAACTACTAAAAATAGTAAACTGTGCGAAAACTGAAAAACTGAAAGAAGCAATGGTGGGGGTCCAAGTGGAATAGGTGGGTGGCCGCCAATATCCACCTAGATCATCCTAAGTATGTCAAATTATCCTCACATTTGACTGAAAAACAAAGGGATGATTATGGAGAATTGCTAAAGGAGTTTGCTGACATTTTTGCTTGGCAATATGATGACTTGAAGACTTTTGACACAGAGGTAATTCAGCATAAGATTCCCTTGAATAAAGACACCAAACCATTCAGGCGGAAGCTTAGATCCTTCAATCCTTTGTTGCTGCTTACAATGGAAAGGGAAATTAAAAAACTATTGGACGCTCGCATCATCATTCCCCTCAGATATTCAGAATGGATTGTGAATCTCGTACCAGTCAGGAAGAAGAATGGGGAGATCAGACTCTGCACCAACTTTAGAAATTTGAATAAGTGCTCTAGGAAGGACAACTACCCTCTGCCCAAAATGGAGCATATTTTGCAGAAGGTGTCAGGATCAAAGGTGATGTCTTTTATTGATTGGTTTTCCAGATACAACCAGACTATTGTCCATCCGAACGATAAAGAAAAGACTGCTTTTCCTACTCCATGGGGTACGTTTATGTACGAGAAGATGCCCTTTGGATTGATGAATGCAGGAGCGACATTCCAAAGGACGATGGACATTGCTTTCGTTGGAGAAAAAGATAAATTTGTCCTGATATATCTCGATGATATCACTGTTTTCTCAAGCAGCCATGAACTTCATTTACAGCACTTAAAAAGGACATTTCTAAAATGTCGAAAGTATGGCATTTCTCTTAATCCAAAAAAATAAAATTTTGCACTTAAGGAAGGGAAATTACTTGGGCATATTGTTTCAGCTGATAGAGTGAAAATTGACCCCAAAAGGGTAGAAGCAATTAAAAATCTGTCTCTTCCTAGATCAAAGAAGGACATTCAGTCTTTCCTTGGGACTATAAACTTTATCAGAAGGTTTATAGTAAACTTTACAGAACTCACAAACATTTCACTGCTATGTTAAGAAAGGACTCCGAGGTTAAATGGACTGAAGCAGCCAGACATTCATTCAATGCCATCAAGGAAGCCATCACAACAGCCCCTATTTTAATCAACCCCGATTTCTCCAAGGTATTTTACATTTTTTCATTTTCTTCAAGTGATACAATCGTAGCAGTACTCTTGCAGAAAAATGCTAATGATCAAGAGCAGTCAGTTTCCTTCTTTAGTAAGGTCTTGAGGGATGCAAAGGTAAAGTATGAATTGTTGGAGAAACAAGCATATGCACTTATCAAGTCATTGAAAGCTTTCAGAGTTTACATCCTTCAGGAAAAGGTAATATCTTTCGTCCCCTCCAGTTCAGTTAAAGATGCACTTATACAACCCGACATAGATGGAAAAAGGAGTAAGTGGATAGCAAAGTTGATTGAATTTGATGTTGAAATTAAACCAGCAAAACTTGTGAAGGGTCAAGGCCTTGCCAAACTTCTGGCAGAAGAAAATTGCACGTTGCTCGAAATAAATTTGGTAAATATTAATGTAGATAGCGTTCAGTCTTCAGAAAATAAAGAGGGTGAAGAAATGCGGGTCTCAGCTCACTTAGCTGATTGCAAATGGTACAGTCACATTATTTTCTTTTTGCAGACTTTATCAGTCCCATCAGATTTGACAAAAACACAAGGAAGGGCTTTGAAGCTCAAAGCCATAAATTTCTGCATAAATGGCAACTTATTGTTATGGAAAAATACAATAGGTTTATTGTTGAGGTGCATAAACCAAGAAGAAGAAGCTAAGGTCATGATTGAATTCCATAATAGTGAATGCGGGGGACATCACTATTGGAAAACCACTACACATAAAATCTTAAGATCTGGTTACTACTGGCCATCTTTATTTTCAGATGTGTGTGAGTTTGTGAGAACATGTGACAAGTGTCAAAGATTTGAAGGTAAACAACAACTGAAGTCTCTTCCCCTCAAACCTATAGTGGTCACAGGGCCTTTCCAGCAGTGGGGCCTGGACTTCATAGGTGAAATTCACCCGCCTTCTAGTGGTCAGCACCGGTAGATCCTTGTTGCCACCGATTACTTTATAAAATGGATTGAGGCTATTCCCACCTGGAACGCCAATCACACTGTCATCATAAATTTTCTGCAAGAAAATATATTTTCCAGATTTGGTTTCCCTAAGAGAATAGTCACTGATAATGCTGCTACATTCAAAGATAAACACTTGGTGAAATTGTGTGAAGAGCTGGGAATCCATCTGGTACATTCCACTGCTTACTATCCACAAGGGAATGGCTTAGCTGAGTCATCCAACAAGATTTTAGTCAGAATTATAAAGAAGCTGCTTGAACAAAATGCCAGAGGCTGGGATTCCAAACTGAAGTTTGTTTTGTGGGCTGACAGGGTTACATGTAAGAAATCAATTGGTACATCTCCTTTCAAGTTGGTATATGGTACTGAAGCCATATTTCCTGTTCAACTTGCACTGTCGGTTGCAAATTTTTTACAAGAAACTGATTCCGAACCAAGTGATTTGACCCGGAGAATTCATAATTTGGTAGAGCTACAGCAAGATAGAGAGCATCTTTTGCAAAAAACAGAATTACATCAAGAAAAAATCAAGGAGATCTTCGACAAGAAAGTCAAATTAGATGTCTTCAAGACAGGGGATTTAGTCTTAAAGTGGGATGCAACAAGGCAAGAGAAAGGGAAACACGGAAAATTTGAGGCTCTCTGGATAGGTCCTTTCGTCATAACAGCAGTGCAGCAGAACAATACCTTTGTTCTCCAAAATCTTTCAGGCGAGGAAGTAGTAGGTGGCCCTTTCAACGGGCACTTTCTGAAGACCTATTTTTCATAAGGCTTTTCTTAAAAGCCCTGTTCTACTTGTACATATTCTTTTTCAGTTTTGTTTTTGTTTGTTTCTGTCACTTGAATAACTCCATGCCCAATGGTACCAGCAAAACTATTTTTCAGATTTCTTTTTAATTTTGAAATAAAGGCTACTGAGTCTAGCTAGGTTCTTGGTCACCTCACAGGGAGATGCCCATCCCAGTTGGAGCCAAATGTTAGCTCCCAAAATGAATCCTTCACTATGGTTGCATTTTGTGGTCGATAGCATGGTTATTGGTAGTGTTCTCAAATTTGGTTTTGAGTTTTTCTAGTAGTAAGACTTAGGTTTTGATTTTTGTCTTAGAAATAAAGACGACCCATAAAGGTCTTCTCTTAAAATTTTCATAAAACGCTTTCAATAGCTAACGTGTGTTTTAAAGGTGATGGTTAGCTGGTGAAAGTGGTGAGTTTCAACGGCTAAGGAGAATTTCTCACGGGTTGTGCACTGGTGAAAGCGGCGATTTTCAACAACCGAGGAGCACTTCTCACGGACCATTAGATGATGAAAGCGAGAATCACGTGTGTTTTATCCACGTTTAAAAATCAAATGATGATATGATCAGCCCACGTCATGCAATCAAGAATGATGCGCTGGTGAAAGTGGATAATAATGGAGACTCAGGTTTGCACGTCTAAATCAGATTACAAATCAGATCTTGTTCAGTAACGCATGCTTCACAATCATGGCATCGGAAATGGTGAATTTGAATCCATTATCGTAGGTACAGGAGCTGTACTACCTGGCTGACAACATCAAATCGGCTCATCCCTTCCCCAACACGCATCACTCACAAATGTATGCTAAGTTTCTAATGTTGAAAGACAAAGCCGAGTGCTTTCACCAGCGCAAGACCTCGGCCCGAACAACATATTGCAGAGTTTGGTGTACAGAATCATTATGGGTTTTGAGTTGTAGATGGCAAGGAGACGTAGTGGTTCTTTGCTGAGAAAATAATTGGACAGTTTATCCTTCCTACAGACGCATCCAGAAGTGCAAAAAAACTTCTCAAACACAGGTTGTATGGAATTTGTTGAAAGGTTACAGAATGGTTGTCATCAATCAACAGCAGAGGCTTTTGCTAAAACGTTTGACGGGAATAAGGCCTGTGTTGGGTCCTTGGAGATCATTGTGGATGAAGCAACCATCGCTGCAGCGACCAGCTTACCAAGGTCGGGCCAGAGTTGGTTCAAAACGACTGCCACCAAAAAATTAAATTTCAGAGCTTATTTGAAGGAAGAATTCAGACATCATGCATGGAAGAAGAGCATGTGAGTTTCCCATCTAGAGGATGAGTGGCAAGATTTGTTTAAGGGCATCCAACTCTACATAAATTCAGAAGGCAGGTGTGACAAACTGATGTTGTATCACTTCAAGCTCTTCGACCATTTCACAGGTAAAACTCTCCTAAATCTACCTTTCTTCTTGCACAAGAGCTTAACCAAGGTCTGTAAAAAGATTAGAGCTTAACTTCTAAGCATGAAGAACACTCTTTGCCACTTTGGCCTTATTAAATTAATCATTCTGGAGGAGCTAATACATAAGGGAAGGACCTGGCAGCATTTTCTTTTTTGGGAGGGCTTTGAAACTCAAACTCAGCCCGTGAATGAACAGAGGAAAGCAGGAAAGAAGCAATTGACTCCTCAAGGCAACTCGAGGAAGAGGAGAACCCTTCTACGACCCCCAGAAGATAGAATCTCTGGTGTGAAATCTCACAGGTCAAAGAAAAGATTGAATTTTGAAACTACTACAGAGCAGCCTACAGAAAGGAGAACCAACATCTTAAACCTGCCCTACACAGACTCAGAACCAGAGCAAGAAGATGAGAGCCCTACCATCAAAAGTCCTAAAAATTCCATTGAGTTTACATAGAATTGTGAGACCTTTACTCACACCGAGGAAGGGGAAACATCAAAAAGCACTAAGTCGAAGAAAACACAGAAGATCAAGCATCTCAAAGAAGTGATCGCTCAACAGGAGGTCTTAGAGAGGGTAATAAAAGAAAGATATAAGAAGTTGTCTGATAATTTTGCAGAAACCAATGTTGCATTTGAAAAGTCGGCTCGTGAAAGTGTCAAGGAGAAGAAGAGAAAATAGAAAATTACCAAAGACTATAACAGTCTATGGTGGCTAGCAAAGGGCCTTAAAAGGAAAATCAGAAAATTGAAGCAAAAGAAAAAATCACACCGAGATTTGCAAGTGCTTGCTCAGGTTGTTGTAAACATGCAAGGGGATAAAGCATAGACACATTGAGTTTTTGATGGGATCGCAGTTTTGGAGGTGAAAGTTCATTTTGGGCTAAGTCAGAGCTTTCACCAATGCATAGCACAATTTTACAACCAGTTAGCTGGTGAAAGGCAGCGCTTTCACCAGCTAACCAGCGAATCATAAGGCGAGTTAGCTGGTGAAAGCAGAAAAAGCATTTTTGAAAGCTAAGGACGGAGCAGGTCATTTTTCACAGGTTTTAAAGAGGTTCCAGAGTATCAAAGGGATAACAACTCGATCAAAAAGGATTATGCATCAGAGATTCGTGGGAGTTTTTGAGAACCTCATGCTAAAATGTTTTCCTCAAGTATCGACTATGAACATTGAAGAAATCCAACTGTCAAGACAGATGCCTTTGCCATGTTTCATAACATCACAGATTCCAGGAGCTGAAGAATAGAGATGTCAAATTTTGAAGATTGAAGACAATTCGAATGCTAGTCTAGTTATTAAGTCTTTGTTATCAAGTTGCTTAGTTAGATTTGAATTGCTATTTTTAGATATAGATCCAAGTTTTTAGGATCTTAAAAAATGATTGTAAAAGGCTATAAATGCCTATATTTTCTAACAGACAAGGGTTCAAACTGGGAGATATTTTGTGCCACTGTATAGACTCTTTTTACAAAAATAAAGTTCAGTTTCCTTTCGTTTTCAATATCAGAAATCCATCTTTCCCTTTCTGTACTTTGTTTTAGTTTATTTTAGCTTATGAAGATTGGTATCTCTTTATTAAGCTCATAGACTTGAAGTAAAGGAGTTCTTTCTATATTTCATTAAGCCCTACATTCAGTTGTATTTGGCAATCAAGAATAGTGTTCTTCATTCCCTCCTTCAATTTACTTGATCTGATTATTGTTTCCTGAAAGCACTGTTTCTTTAGATATATGATGAGTGTTTATTACATTGATCATTAAAAACCCCATTGTCCCAAGCATATCTACACATTATTTGTAAGTTACCAAGCATCCTTAGTCTACAACCCTAAGGAGTTTCTTGGAGTGATAACACTAGGTTTTCATCTTGCAGAAGCACAAGTGCATCTTGAACAACAACATTCCATCATAGGAGAAAGCTTGCACATGCTACCCTTCCCTCTTGCACAAGCACAAGTGCATCTCGAACAACATCCTTCCACCATGGATAAAATCTAGTGCGTGTTATTTTTCCCTTTTGCACAAGCACAAGTGCATCTCAAACATCATTCCACCGTGGGGTACAACTAGTGTGTGCTAGATTTCCCTATTGCACAATCTCATCTCGAACAACATCATTCAACATGGGGGAAAGCTAGTGCGTGCTAGTTTTCCCTCTTGCACAAGCACATCTCAAACATCATTCCACCATGGGGGGGAGCTAGTGCATGTTAGCTTTCCCTATTGCACAAACAAAAGAACATATTGAACAAAATAATTCATCCTTGGGGGAAATATAGTGTGTGCTAGCTTTCCCTCTTGCACAAGCACAAGCGCATCTCAAACAACATGATTCCACCATGGGGGAAAGCTAGCATGTGTTAGCTTTCCCTCTTGCAGAAGCACACACGCATCTCAAACATCATTCCACCGTGAAGGAAATCTAGTGTGTGTTGGCTTTCCCTCTTGCACAAGCACAAGCTCATCTCAAACAACATCATTCCATCGTGGTATTGTTAGCTTTCTCTCTTACACAAGAAGAAGCACATCTTGAACAACATCATCCCACCATGGGGGAAAGCTAGCGCATGCTATTTTTCCCTCTTGCACAAGTGCATCTCAAACAACATCATTCCACCATGGGGGGAAGCTAGTGCATGCTAGCTTTTCCTATTGCACAAGTGCATCTCAAACACCATCATTCCTCCATGAGAGAAAGTTAGTGAGTGTTAGTTTTCCCTCTTGCACAAGCACAAGCCCATCTTGAAAAACATCATTCCATCGTGGGGGAAAACTAGCGCATGCTAGCTTTCACGCCTGCACAAGCAGGAGCACATCTCGAACAACATAATACCACCATGGGGAAAGCTATCACATTCTAGCTTTCCCTATTGGTAAAGTAGGAGCGCATCTCGAACAACATTATCCCACCGGTGGGGAAAGCTAGTGCATTCTAGATTTCCCTCTTGCACAAGTAAAAGCGCATCTCGAACAATGTCATACCATCATGGGGGAAATCTAGAGAACTCATCTCGGACAATATCATCCCACCGTGGGGGAAAGCTAACATGTGCTAACTTTACCTTTGGCAGAAGCATGAGCTCATCTTGGACAACATCATCCCACTGTAGTGGGAATCTTGTTAGAATATGATGGATGTTCTCATTTAACCATAGACAATATCACTATTGTCACCCAACCATAGGCCGAAGCCACCCCCAAGAATCTTGACCTTGACAGAGAATCATTTCAGAAGCAAACCCTAGGCTAGATAGCCAACAAACGGTGGTGCACCTTTCTCCAAGGATAGTGCACCGAGCAAGAGTAACAAGAGCTTATCAAAGAGTCCAAACCATAACCAATAGATAGTCCAAGCCAAAACCGAAATTTGCTAGTTGCAGCAGCTGCAATAGCAACTCTCCTCCAAACTTGCACACAATTGGCCAACTGCAGTGCACACAAGTGTTGCTTCTGTAGTTCTGAGAATGCATGTTAGAATGAAGACTGGCCTCTAAAATTGGAAAATTTTATGCGCCGACTTCTCATTATGGGTGCCTATTTACTTAGTATATAATATTTCCTTTAGTCAACTTCTTCTCTTGGAGGCTAATAACCTAATGCAAATTATCCTCTTGAGATGACTTGTCTTGTAGGGTTATTAGCTAACTAATTAGGGTTTCTTCTTGCTTCCCTAAATATTTTAGTCTCGTCAAGTTTACACGTGGAGGTAAATACCTCCCGCAACTACCATAATATCAACACTCCCTCCTAGCTAGGGAGGTATTGAAGGTAATGGTCTTGAGAACAAACATACCATTCACCCGATAGCATCAACATAGTCGTATAGATTATCTCATGATTAGATCATGAGCACCATCATCACTATCAGTGTCATCAGCTGCATCATCTCTCGAAACCATACTCCAACTGAGTAATCAAACATGATGTTGGATAAGTCACTCACTCCACAGAGTGACACGAGAGCCATTCTTATAATCCGTACATATGTCCTAGAAGAATAAATGTCCTGGACCATTTTTCATCTGGGAAATCTTTGTCCATTGATCATCCATCCAGCTGATAATCATTTCCAACACTACTGATAGTCTTCAAGGCAATCAGAACAATGTCATTCAATTGAACACAACTTTGTCTGTCCATTGTAGTACACAAGTACAATCCAGTGGTACACTGTCACACCAAGTAGCACACAGATACTTGATTAGTGACATATAGTCACAATCAGTGGAACACATCCACCACAATAGCATACATCTACTATCCAGAGACATACAGTCTCCATAACAATCATCTAATATCAACCCACACAGAAAACATTGTTATGATATAAACTGAATAATCTGGGCCATTTTTCCACTCACATATGTGAGATCTGGAAGAGCCTCTGCCCTCAAAAGGTAAAACATCAATGATTAGCTATCTGGACTATTATTCTCAAGCAAGGAAGAATAATTGTCCTGATTTTTGAACTTGGACCATTCACCTATCCGGGCCATTCCTCCAACACTAAACAAAGTGAAACCTGGAGAGAATGAGTCTACCCCAGGGAATGCCTATCCCTGATTGTTGAACCTGGACCATTCACCTATCTAGGCCATTCCTCCGACACTAAACAAAGTGCAACCTGAAGAGAATGAATCTTCCCTAGGGAATGATTGTCCGGACTGTTTCCTAAGGAAATGACTGTCCTACACCAACCTCCAAAATGGACCATTCTTCGAAATGTCTCACAACTGTGAGCTTCGAAAGAATGATTTCCCGACGAGGCGGACCAGTCTTCTTGACCACTACTAAGAGTGATCGTCAAGATGAGAGACTGTCCTAGACCATTCCCTATGTTAACCACAAGGGGAATCGTTGTATATGGTACATCAACAATCCATCGAACCATTTTCATTACGAAAATAATTGTTTGATCTGGACCATTTTCCGAACTGGAAAATGTTTGTCCGTCAGAAATCTCAAACCACTTTCCGAACTGGAAAAGAACTGCTCATCCTGGACCATTTTTCAAACTTGAAAAATGATTGTCCATAAATCAATAACACATCAGTGCTCCCTCCCAACTTGGGATTCATATCTTACTTTTTCAATAGGGAAGTCGTCTCCACGAGCTCCAACTTGAGTACGCAAACTCGTTCATCTTGGACAGAGGCTTTACCAAAATGTTTGCTTATCTTCTCATCTGTGGAGATATATATTGGAGAACCACTTTCTCTTTTCTGGACTTCATCGCGGATAATGTAATGCTTGATCTCAATGTACTTCGGTCTTTCTGGAACATTGGTTTTCTCATAAGGCTTCATATAGCTATGATCATTGCAGTATATCATGGTTGAATTCATCTCCTTTGTTTTCTGCTAGCTCGTAACATCGTGGTAGGGCTCAAACTGGAACATATCCATGTGTCACTTCTTCTTTCATCATGAGAGTTTTTCATGGATTAGCAACCCATCATCCTAGACTTCTGAGTAACCATTCTGACGTTTATCATAGAATATTTTCACAACGCTTCTGTTGTGCATGAGAAGCTTTGCACCAAGTTGTTTGAGTCCATACAAAATATTCTTTTATCTACATACAAGGTTCTCTTTCTGGTATACCTCAAAGCCTTGAGGTTTCTCTACATGTAAACTCCAACCCATGGATATTGCAGACGATATATTGGCTCATGTAGAGGTATGTTTGGTTTACTGGAACAAGAAATCATCATAGTCTTGTCCCTTCATCTGGGAGAACCTCTAGTTCTAGATCTTGCAATGCTTACATTCATAAGTCTTCCATACACTATTCTTTATCACAACTTTCAGTTCCTCTGCTTGATTTCTTTTAGTGAGTTCATATCAAGCTAGTAGTCTTGTGATTCTCGATACAATGACTGGTTGTTTTGGCTTTTCTTTCTTTCTTGGAATCTTCATGTTCTTCCTCATGTTTTTCTTTAGCTCTTGGGTCCATGGAATTTCTTATAGATTCCATGCCCTAAAGATTCCACTTATTTCTTTCATCATAGGATCATGGATGTGGATGGACAACCAGAGATACTTTAAGGCTTCTTTTTGAAGAAGACTTCTTCTGAAGTCACATTGAACACATTTTTCTCTTCATGGTCTCTTACCATGGATAGATACTTCATCATCTTCAATGGATCATAGGATTATCTCCCTCCTAATCCTTGCTTCATGTATGAATGCATGCTCTTATTTTGGTAATATATAATCGGCTCCCTCCATCTAGGAGAGTCCACGCTTCCGTCTGCATCCTTATTGCCGTCTGCAACGTGTCACAAATCTTTTTCCAATTTTCTCTTGATTGTTGACTTCTTTATGTATTTACTTCTTCTAGGTTTCTTCAAGATTGATTCTAATTTTGGCTTATCTTGCAACTTGTCTTATAGTCATAGTGATAGCAGTCCTTATCTTGTTGTTCTTCCATAAGTAAAGTTTCTCTTTGAACATATTATCTTCTAAGAAATAGTTATGCAAGATATGTACATAAAACATGGTATGTACAAGAACTATGAAGAGTATTATTACCTTGTTTTAGAAGAAGAAGTTTGTTTTGTCCTTCTTGGCTTTCTTTGAGGGTTTCCTTTCTTCAGCAAATGATGCTTCGTGTGTTTCCTTCCCTTTCTTTAACTCGGGACAATGATTCTTGCAGTGACCATATTTTCGACAGTTGAAGCATTGTATTTCTGACATATCTTTCTCTTGATTTGGCTTCTTCCTTGAGCCAAACCTCCTTTTGTTCCTGAAATTCTTGAATTTTGTTGTTAAGACTTGATCATCATATTTATTTTGGGGTTTCTCTTTTGCACTAATCCTTGATTCTTCTTGTGCACAACAAGTCCAAAGTTCTTCAAATGTAGGATACTCCTTCCTTGTGTTCATGCTTGCGGCAAATGCATCCCATGTCTTGGGAAGACCATTGAGTACTATATTTACCAGTTCCTTCTCTGAGATGATTTCTTCAATATCTTGTAGTTGATCTCTTAAATGAGAGATCCTCACAAATTATGATGTTATGTTTTCATCATCATTCATCTTCATGTCACGAAGTTCATTCTTCAAACTCATTACTTGTCCAATGTTTATGACTGAGAAGAGGTTTGTTAGGGCATCGTGCATCTTCTTAAATGAGTCAAGATGGGAGACGTAGGGTATCAAGTGGTCTTTTATAGATTCCACTATGATACTCATGGAATTGATTTCACTGTCTTTGAACTTCTCCATAACTGCAACGCTCTACAATCCCTTCTCTTTTCCTTCTTCAAACTCTGGTTCCACGATCTTTCCTTTCACGATATCCAACACTTTATTCTTGGCAAGAATGAGTTCAATCCTTGTCTTCCACACTCTGAAGTTAGAAGCCCCATCTAACCTGTTTTATGACTTCATAGAGTAATTCATGGTTGTTTTGACTTGGTCAACCCTAGATTTGACCAAAAAACTCAAACTTGATGTCTTAGCTTGCTGAGAGTACCAGGATATGCGCTAGGCTAGGGCACACTAGTCTATCTGGAAATTAGGTCAATAAATTCACTTAAGGTGCCTCAACAAGAGGGTTAGGGTTTCTGAAACTCCACCTGCTAGTAACCCTAGCAACAGTGCTTTAGTAACTTCTCCTTCTAGAAACCCTAGCAATAGTTCTTCAACAAGCTTAGTATCCTTATGGATGTGCTCCCTTCCAGTGGTTAAACTGAATGAAGGAGGTGTGGGCCCATAACCTGTTAGAATATGATGGATGTGCTCATTTAACCATAGACAATATAACTATTGTCACCCAACCATAGGCTGAAGCCACCCTCGAGCACCTTAACCTTGACAGAGAATCATTCTGGAAACAAGCCCTAGACTAGATAGCCAAACAAAGGGTGGCACACCTTTCTCCAAGGATAGCACACCAAGCAAGAGTAACAAGAGCTAATCAGAGAGTCCAAACAATAACCAAGAGATAGTCCAAACCAAAACCAAAATCTACTAGCTGCAGCAGCTCTCCTCCAAACTTGCGTACAACTGGCCAACTGCAGTGTGCAAAAGTGTTGCTTCTGTAGTTCTGAGAATGCATGCCAGAATGAAGACTGGCCTCCTGTATTTATACTAAAACTGGCAAACTGCCTGGGCTGACTTCTCATTCTGGGTGCCTATTTACTTAGTATATAATATTTCCTTTAGTCGACTTCTTCTCTTGGAGGCTAATAACCTAATACAAATTATCCTCTTAAGCCGAATTGTCTTCTAGGGTTATTAGCCAACTAATTAGGGTTTCTTCTTTCTTCCCGAAATATTCTATCCTCATCAGGTTTACACGTGGAGGTAAATACCTCCCGCAGCTACCATAATATCAACAAAGCTAGTGCATGCTAGTTTTCCCTCTTGCACAAGCACGAGCTCATCTCAAACAACATCATCTCACCATCAGGGAAAGTTAGCGCATGCTATATTTCCCTCTTGCACAAGTACGAGCTCATCTCGGACATCATCCCACCTTGGGAAAAGCTAGCGCACTCTAGCTTTCCCTATTAGACAAGCAGGAGCACATCTCGAACAACATCATCCCACATGTGGGGAAAGCTAGTGTGTGCTAACTTTCCCTCTTGCACAAGCATGAGCGCATATCGAACAACGTCATCCCACCATGGGGGAAAGCTAGCGAACTCATCTTGGACAACATCATCCCACCATGGGGGAAAGCTAGTGTGTGCTAACTTTCCCTCTTGCACAAGCACAATCTCATCTTGGACAACATCATCCCACTGTGGGGGAAAGATAGTGCATGCTAGATTTCCCTCTTGCACAAGTGCAAGCTCATCTTGGAAAACATCATCCCACCATCGGGAAAAGCTAGCATGTGCAATCTTTCCCTCTTGAACAAGTGGGATCTCATCTTGGACATCATCCCACTGTCAGGGAAAGTTGGCGCGTGCTAGCTTTCCCTCTTGCACAAGTGCAAGCTCATCTCAAACAATATCATCCCACTGTCAAGGAAAGCTAGTGCATGCTAGCTTTCCCTCTTGCACAAGCACGAGCTCATTTCAGACAACTTCATCCCACCATCAGGGAAAGCTAGTTCATGCTAGATTTTACTCTTGCACAAGCACGAGCTCATCACAGACAACATCATCTGACCCAAGGGAAAATTTAGTGCATCACTAGATTTCCCTCTTGCATAAGCACGAGCGCATCTCGGACAACATCATCCCACTGTGGCAGAAAGTTAGAGCATGCTATCTTTCCCTTTTAAACAAGCCCGAGCTCATCTCAAACAACATCATCCCACCATCGGGGAAGATAGTGTGTGCTATATTTCCCTCTTGCACAAGAACGAAATCATCTTGGAAAACATCATCCCACCATGGGGGAAAGATAGCACATGCTAGCTTTCCCTCTTGCACAAGCACGAGCTCATCTCTGACAACATCATCCCACCATGGGGGAAAATCAGTGTGTGCTAGCTTTCCCTCTTACACAAGCCTAAGCTCATCTCGAACAACATCATCCCAACGTATGGGAAAGCTAGCGCATGCTAGCTTTCCCTCTTGCATAAGCGTGAGCTCATCTCGAACAACAACATCCCACCGTGGGGGAAAGTTATCGCATGTTATCTTTCCCTCTTGCACAAGCATGAGATCATCTTGGAAAAATGGTCTAGCTTTCCCTCTTACACAATCACGAGGTCATCTCGGACAACATCATCCCACAATGGGGGAAAGCTAGTGTGTGATAGCTTTCCCTATTGCACAATCCCAAGCTCATCTCGCAATATATCATCCCACCATAGGGGAAAGCTGGCGTGTGTGCTAGCTTTCCCTCTTGCATAAGCATGAGCTCATCTCAGACAACATCATCCCATCATGGGGGAAAGCTAACGCATGCTAGATTTCCCTCTTGCACTAGCGTGAGCTCATCTCAGATAACATCATCCCACCATGGGGGAAATCTAGTGTGTGCTAGCTTTCCCTCTTGCACAAGCACGAGCTCATCTCGGACAACATCATCCCACCATGGGGGAAAGCTAGCACGTGCTAGCTTTCCCTCTTGCACGAGTGCGTGCTCATCTAGAACAACATCATCCCACCATCGGGGAAAGCTAGCACGTTCTAGATTTCCCTCTTGCATAAGCGTGAGCTCATCTCGAAGAACATCATCCCACTATGTGGGAAAGTTAGTGCATCCCACCATGGGGAAAGCTACCATGTGATAGTTTTCCCTCTTGCACAAGTGTGAGCTCATCTTGTACAACATCATCCCATTATGGGGGAAAGCTAGTGCATGCTAGCTTTCCCTCAAGTACGAGCTCATATTGGACAACAACATCCCATTGTGGGGGAAAGCTAGCACGTGCTTTCCCTCTTGCGCAAGCGCGAGCTCATCTCAGGCAACATCATCCACTGTGGGGGAAAGCTAGTGTGTGCTATCTTTCCCTCTTGCACAAGCCCAAGATCATATCGAACAACATCATCCCACTATGGGGAAAAGCTAGCGCATGCTAGATTTTCCTCTTGCGCAAGCATGAGCTCATCTCGAACAACATCATCCCACTGTGGGGGAAAGCTAGCACGTGCTAAGTTTCCCTCTTGCGCAAGCATGAGCTCATCTTGGACAACATCATCCCATAGTGGGGGAAAGTTAGTGTGCGCTAGCTTTCCTACTTGCGTAAGCGTGATCTCATCTCGGACAACATCATCCCATCGTGGGGGAAATCTAGATCGTGTTGCTAGATTTCCCTCTTAAACAAGCTCGAGCTCATCTCGAACAACATCATCCCAATATGGGGGGAAGCTAGTGCATGCTAGATTTACCTCTTGCACAAGAACGAGATCATCTCAAACAACATCATCCCACAGTGGGGGAAAGATAGCACGTGCTAGCTTTCCCTCTTGCACAAGCATGAGCTCATCTCAGACAACATCATCCCACCATGGGGGAAAACTAGTATGTACTATCTTTCCCTGCACAAGCCCAAGCTCATCTCGAACAACATCATCTCAACGTGGGGGAAAGTTAGCGTATGCTAGCTTTCCCTCTTGCACAAGCCTGAGCTCATCTCGAACAACATCATCCCAACATGGGGGAAAGATAGCACGTGCTAGCTTTCCCTCTTACACAAGCATGAGCTCATCTCGAACAACATCATCCCACCATGGGGGAAAACTAGTGTGTGTTAGCTTTCCCTCTTGCACAAGCTCGAGCTCATCTCGAACAACAACATCCCACCGTGGGGGAAATCTATCGCGTGCTATATTTCCCTCTTACACAATCACGAGCTCATCTTGGAAAAATGGACTAGCTTTCCCTCTTATGCAAGCACGAGCTCATCTCGGACAACATCATCCCATAGTGGGGGAAAGATAGTTTGTGCTAGTTTTCCCTCTTGCACAAGCCCAAGCTCATCTCGCAATATATCATCCCACCATGGGGAAAACTGGCACACGTGCTAGATTTCCCTCTTGCATAAGCATGAGCTCATCTCAAACAACATCATCCCATCGTGGGGGAAAGCTAACGCGTGCTAGCTTTCCCTCTTGCAGTAGCATGAGATCACCTCGGACAACATCATCCCACCGTGGGGAAAAGCTAATGCGTGCTAGCTTTCCCTTTTGCACAAGCATGAGCTCATCTTGGATAACATCATCCCACCGTGGGGGAAAGCTAGCACGTGCTAGATTTCCCTCTTGCACGAGTACGTCCTCATCTCGAACAACATCATCACATCATCGAGGAAAGCTAGCACATTCTATCTTTCCCTCTTGCATAAGCATGAGCTCATATCGAACAACATCATCCCACTATGGGAGAAAGTTAGTGGATCCCACAATGGGGAAAGATAGCACATGCTAGTTTTCCCTCTTGCACAAGCGTGAGTTCATCTCGTACAACATCATCCCATTATGGGGAAAAGTTAGTGCATGCTAGCTTTCCCTCAAGCACGATCTCATCTTGGACAACATCATCCCACATGGGGGAAAGCTAGCGTGTGCTAGCTTTCCCTCTTGCACAAGCACAAGCTCATCTCGGATAACATCATCCCATGTGGAGGAAAGCTAGCACCTGCTAGCTTTCCCTCTTGCACAAGCATGAGCTCATCTGAGACAACATCCTCCCACCGTGGGGGAAAGCTATCACATGCTAGTTTTCCCTCTAGCACAAGCATGAGCGCATCTCAAACAATATCATCCCACGGTGGGGGAAAGCTAGTGTACTAGCTTTCCCTCTTCCATAAGCACAAGCTCATCTCAGACAACATCATCCGGGGGAAAGCTAACATGTGCTAGCTTTCCCTCTTTCACAAGCCCAAGCTCATCTCAGACAACATCATCTCACCATGGGGGAAACCTAGCACATTCTAGCTTTCCCTCTTGCACAAGCACGAGATCATCTTGGACAACATCATCTAATCGTGGGGGAAAGCTAGCGCATGATATCTTTCCCTCTTGCACAAGCGCGATCTCACCTTGAGCATCATCCCACCGTAGGGGAAATCTAGCGCATGTTGGATTTCCCTCTTTCACAAGCACGAGATCATCTTAGACAATATCATCCCAACGTGGGGGAAAGCTAGCACGTGCTAGATTTCCCTCTTGCATAAGAACGAGCTCATCTCGGACAACATCATCCCAACCTGGGGAAAGTTGCTAGCTTTCCTTTTGCACAATCACGAGCTCATCACGGACAACATCATCCCACCCTAGGGGAAAGCTAACGCTTTCCCTCTTGCACAAGAACAATCTCATCTTGTACAACATCATCCCACCCTAGTGGAAAGCTAGCACGTGCTAGCTTTCCCTCTTGCACAAGCACAAGTGCATTTCGGACAACATCATCCCACCATGGGGGAAAGCTAGCGCATGCTAGCTTTCCCTCTTGCACAAGCACAAGTGCATCTTAGAGAACATTATTCCACCATGGGGGAAAGATAGCGTGTGCTAGCTTTCCCTCTTGCACAAGCATGATTGCATCTTGAACAACATGATTCCATTGTGGGGGAAACCTAGCGTGTGTCAGCTTTCCCTCTACATCAAGTTAGACTATGATTACATTCAACACTTAGAACAGTTGCACAAGTAAACAATACACACAAGTACACAACCAAGATATTTTGTAAAATCAGGAAGCCTCAACACAGCCTAACACCCGAAGTCTTGTTACGACATACAATAGTTTACAAGAGTGAGTAGCTGGTACAAGGAACCAAATGGTTCACAAGGACGTGTGTCTCAACATATATATACAATCAACCTGTAGTTGGGAATCTTCCCTTCGTCACAACTCTCATCGCAGACTTTGTTGCACCTTCACCTCGAACTCTCATTCACTACTCATGTTCGCCCATATACACTCTGCCCAAGTCACACCTCAATGACTTCATAAAAAGTGTTCATTAAGTCAACATTAAAATATAACACATTTAATGTATTTTTTCTGAGTTAGACTTAGAAAAAAAAGATTTAACCCATCAACTTGGCTAGTTTCATTGTCCCCCTCCATGCTAGGACGCCACCACATGGAAGAAAACCTTGTGATTTACTTTTCTCTACGAATTGTACTTCAAAGTCCCATTGACTTACTGTTGTAGTCATTTGTAAGAAGGAGATTAATAAAATCATCTTATTAACCAAATTTTATGAGTTGACTTGCACACACAATGTCATGCAATGCATCTTAGCTAAGTTGCTAACATAAGAATTCCTCATTTGATGGTTATGTTCATTTGTTGTTTGCATGTTCAAATTTTAAGTGCTCACCCCTGAACATTCATATATAATTTCTAACTGTACTTTTCCAACAGTTCACTAGATTATAAGGGGAACGAGAGGGACTTGTTGCATCATTGCTTGCACTGGCATCACAGGAAGAATTCCAAATTTCCAGAAAGACGAGATATCCCTTAACATTAGGAACTAAAATGGAAATACATTTAGCATTGAAATAGAACTGCAATTTCAGGATTGAACTATATGTGATAACCTGTAAGAGAGCAGACTTGTGTATTTCGAAATGGAAACATGTTAGGAAACATTCCTTGCATGGGATATGATATTCCTAGAATCTGACCTGTGTATCCTTGAACAATTAAATGACCAATATGACCATATCAGTGCATTAAATTCAAATAGCTCCATCC
>ML782155.1:126978-143149 GCA_009831015.1 Picea engelmannii | reverse complement strand
GCATGGGATATGATATTCCTAGAATCTGACCTGTGTATCCTTGAACAATTAAATGACCAATATGACCATATCAGTGCATTAAATTCAAATAGCTCCATCCAAATAACATATATGACAAAGAAAGAATAAGCATCCCAACAATTATATTGTTTCAGACAAATGCCAGTAGACCAACCCAAAATTTTCCATAATCAAGATTAAAATTAATCATTTTGATGGAATAAAAAATTTTCACATAGGCCATCCAGTTCCTAAATCTGAAAGCTTGATAAAAAAAATGTATCTGAAATAGAACACACTCAGATAAAGTTATTTGTCAAGATCGCGCTTAAGTAGACACGTTTAGGACAGAAATGAACATCAAAAACAGTTACATGGGTTAAACAAAAAGAATTAAACCCAAATGGTGGTTCATGCTAAACAATACTTGGCATCAGCTGTTGTCAGAAAATGTTGGCTTCCTGGCAGACATATTACAAGTTCCATCTCAAAGCACTAAGGCTGCCTTTTGAGACATTGATATCAGATTTGCTAGCTATGAGAATAGAATCACACCCATTATCTTTGATAGTTCTGAAACTCCACATATTGATCATTATTTATCAAAAATACTGTAGAAAAGGTATAATCAATAGTAGTCCCATTAGCAATATCCAATCTGAGATCATTTTAGTGCTTCAGAACTCCAAGAAAAAGTGGGACATTGTATCAGCAAATATGGAATCTTTGTCTCCTTTCGTGTGTCATGAACTGCACCTTCTCATAAATAAGGATAGTAGCCTTTATTCAAATATTTGAAATATAATTCCTTATGAATAGTTGAGGCTCACATTTACTCTTGCAATCATCAAAACTCCCACAAAAGGAGTTGGGCAAGTATATATGAACCCTTAAGCCAACCACTTTTGGATTAGGTCACAACAATATCAAAGGACAAAAGCAACAGGATTGGGTCAAGCACTCTTGCAGTCCAAAGAGCATCCCCTCTCTCAAAATATTTGTTGAAGAATTTCTCAAATGTTGGGGTCCAAAATTTCAAGGTTTTGAAGATGCACATCATGAGCTACTAAAACCCCTATGGAGGGAAAACCTTCTTAGCCTTTTTGAAGGTAATGAAGAGATTGATGATGATGAGGTTTTCCTCAAGGAAGAAAGTTGCCAAGCATTAAGGGAGAGAGTGGTGCAGCCTTATACCACTGCTGAAAAGGATGACCATAATGGTGGTGGTGTCCTAGAAGACTCTAGGCATTTTTAGGTTGATCCTTCAGACCATGGTGATGAGTTTTCTGCCCGTAAGGAAATGAATGAGGATGCTACAGATTTGAAGATTTGTAACATTGTTCCTGCTATCCCAAAGGATGATGATGTTACATAATCGGAGTTTTGTAAGGAGTGTGAGGAAGATGATAACATACCCATTGGTGGTTTTAATGGTCTCAAAGTAATGTCAACAGAACAAGTTTCTATTGTTCTTAAAGAGCAATTCCATGCTCCATTGGTCTAAGCTGATGAAAGGGGGATTCTGGATCAGATTTCTGGTAAAGTGTTTGATGATGGATTGGAACTTATGACAGGGTTACAGTCTACAGATTTAACTTTGTTCGATGATGAAATTATTATTGCCCAAGAAGCTCAACAGATCCTAAGCGTGGATTGCAGTCCTAAGGTAAAGAAAAGAGGGGATTCTATTGTTGACCTAGGTCGAGCAATATCAAATTTCTATCCTTTTACATTTGGGCATGAAAGTGAAACACATGAAGATGACAGGGGATGTGATCATGAAGTGAAACCTGATTTTGAGTCATCACCATATAATTTCGAAGACTTTGTTCTGTTCAACTCAAGAAGAGGCCCCTTCATTTATTTTGATGAAGACCCTCATTATGATAAGAATATTAAAAATGAAGATGACAATGCTGATATTATATATCAAGAAGAAAAATACCCCAACAACCCTGATATACACCCAGATCTAGGCTCATTCTTTGGCAGGCACAGTCACAATTTTGATGCCATAAAAAACAATTTTGAAGAGCCCAACAAATATGACAGAAAAAGCCAAGAATTATTGTATGGGTATGAACCTTTTGTTGATGAAACCCACTGTCTTTCACTGTGACAAAAAAAGTATAAAGGTAATTTTCGATATCCTCCAGTAGAGGATGAATATGATGACAATACCAGTAGTGCGTAGGCCTGCAAAAGAGCAGAGGGGTAAGTCGATGATGAAGCATGTGTTGCAAACTTTATAGAAGGATCAAATGGGGTTGCAACATATGTTAAATTGATATTTTTTGATGAATTCCCTCCAGCAAAAAAGTAATTTAATAGCGTCCCTGGCGTCCTTGAGAGTGAACATAATGGAAATGTCAATAGTTTAGGTTGGCATTTAGAGATGGATCTTGACCAAAGTGAGACCTGGATGGATGGTTTCGATAACGTCTTTGTTGAATATCCCTCCAATAAAAGGGACACGGATGGCTTTGAGGAGATAAAAAATGAATTTTTGGGGGGAGTTATTGATAGATGCCTTGAGGGTACCAGCATCCTCAGCTCTATTGAAGAGGTTGTTCTAATTGCAAATTCTGGACGGTTTTTGGCTACCAACACTAATGCACATAAGGAGCTTTTTGATACACAACACAACCATACGAGAAGAGATATCGAATGGGCTGCTACTAATGAACAATAAGGACATAACTCGTTTGCTCACAATGCTGGTTGCTCAATTTCAAATACCCAAATTAATGACAGGAATGGAAAGGTTTCGGAATGGTTGGGAAAGCGAGACGACACTTCATGATCCAACTATAATGACAACATCCCCATCCAAAGACGCATGAAGAACACATATGCCAGTCAGCAACAGGATGAATTTCAAATGCCCAGGTTTGTTTTAGACTCAACAGTAATGGGTAAGACAACCTACCAACACTCAAACTTCGATATTTCTCTGTTTTCTATGGAAATCAAGTACAGGGGTGAAAAAGATTGCATTGATGGCGTTTTGAAGGTTTGGTGGTTCTGGGATTCTCGTGGCACTCCCGTGAGGAGCACATGGCCCCAAGTAGGAGACAGATGTTACCACCAATTTTGTATGAGACAAAATGAGCATTATTTGCAAGCAAATCATGAGAGGCATAGCCCTGGACTGTTGTTGCAAAGGGCAATGAATACTAGAAGAAAGAGTGGGTCCTTTCCACAAGTAGCAATTTGTCAAGACTCAAAGGGTTGGGTCAGTAGTTTTGGAAGGTGCAAGGCTATCCCCGAGAAACAAAATTAAAAGGGTGAAATAAGGTACATTTTGTAGATTACAACTCTGCAACATCCATTGAGATGGCATTGAGGAACTGATCTAAAGGGTTTCTTTAGCCAAAGAACCTATAGGTTAAATCCAGTCTTCATTGTCAAGTAAAATCTCATAAATGTGGCCTAAAACCTTGTGCCCTTGTCTTGAGTTGTTTATGACTAGTAAAATGTCCAAATTTTGAGAAATGAAGATGAGAAGGGATTTTTTTTTATGGATTTGCCATGAAAACACACAACAGACCTAAAAACTACTTGTCTGGATTATAAAATGAGCTTGTATGTCAGGTCTGGTGATTCTCTTGACATATCCCCACAAGATGGAGAAGCCATGGAGGGCGATGCAGTTGTTTATAATATGTATGACTGAGATTTTTTCACTATATGCGTCAAGACTATTACAAGTGTTATTGATGAAGATAAACTAATTGTTGAAGGTCTTCTTCATGCCAGTGGTTAGCAAATTAAAGAGTCAAATAGCAACAA
Organism: Picea engelmannii; assembly: GCA_009831015.1. Taxonomy (NCBI): domain Eukaryota; kingdom Viridiplantae; phylum Streptophyta; class Pinopsida; order Pinales; family Pinaceae; genus Picea; species Picea engelmannii. The sequence continues at coordinate 139,357 of ML782155.1, read as the reverse complement.
AACATGTGGTGTAACATTGGAGATAACATTAAAATGACTAGTCTTGAAAGTGCAGTCTTAAGATCCCATACGTATCAATATTTGCTCCAGTCAGGTTTTGAAGCTTATCATGGTCATATTTCAACGTTAAAGAGGGAGAAGGGGTGACATAGCTTTTCCCTGAACACCTGCTAGGACAATGACAAATTCTGGTAAACATCTATTAAACAGTGAATTGTCGCAGAGAAGCACATTAATTATAAGGTCACATCAGCAAAGGAAGGAAATATCAGCAACTGATGGTGGGTTGATAGTCTATAATCAATTTCATATCAGCAGATTAAAACAAAAACTCACTCAAGACAAGAAGATCTCACTCAGAGATGTCCTTGTTAGAAAGAATAGGTGTGCTCATTTAACCATAGACAATATAGCAATACTGTCACCCAACCATAGGCTGAAGCCACCCCCAAGAACCTTAACCTTGACAGATAATAATTCTAGAAGCAAACCCTAGGCCTAAGAGCTAGTAAAGGTAGCACATCACTCTCCATAGTTAGCATACCAAGCAGAAGGTCCAAACCATAACCAATAGAAAGTCCAATCCTAAACCAAGAATACAGGTTGCAGTAGCTATAGCTGCAGCTACTCTCCAAACTTGCGCACTTACTCAGTTTCTGCAGTGTGCACTCTTACATTTCTGTGGTTGCGAGTTGTGTGTGTCAAATGAGATCTGGCATCATGGATTTATACTACTCCTCCTTAGATGTCTGGGCTGACTTCTCATTCTGGAGGCTAAAAGCTCAATATTAAATATCTCCTTTAGCTGACTTGTCTTCTAAGGTTATGTCCAATGCTTTAGGGTTTCTTTTGCTTTCCAGAATATTTTATTCTTGTCAGGGTTACACATGGAGGTTAATACCTCCTGCAGCTACCATAATATCAACACTCCCTCCTAGTTAGGGAGGTATTGAAGGCAATGGTCTTGAGCACAAACATACCATTCAATCGGTAGCATCATCATAGCCATATAGGCTATCTCATGATTAGATCACGATCACCATCATCACTATCAGTGTCATATGATAGCATCAACTGCATCATCTCTCAAATCCATACTCCATCTGAGTAATCAGGCATGATGCTGAATAAGTCACTCACTCCACAGAGTGATAAAGGAACCATTCTTCTAATCCAGACATATGTCCTAGAAGAATAACTATTCCAACAGATGTTGGAAACCACGCCATGGGCTACAAGGACTATTTTTCTAATCCAGAAATACGTCCTAGAAGAATAAATGTCCTTAACTATTTTCCATCTAGAAAATGTCTTTCCATCAATACACTGACTATCCATCTGGCTGATAATCATTTTCAACACTACTGATAGCCTACATGGCAATTAGAACAATGTCATTCAATAGAACACAACTGTGTCTATCCATAGTAGTACACAACCACACCAAGTAGCACATGGCTACTTAATCAGTGACACATAGTCACAACCAGTGGAATGCATCCACCACAGTAGCATACATCTATTGTCCAAAGACATACAGTCTCCATAGCAATCATATCATCTGATATCAACCTGCATAGAAACAATATCATGATATAAACTGAGTCATTTGGGCCATTCTTCCACTCACATCTGTGAGATCTGGAAGAGCATCTACCCTCAGAAAGTAAAACATCAGCCATGGGCTATCTGAACTATTCTTCTCAAGCACAGAAGAATAACTGTCCATGATTTCTGAGCCTGGACCATTCACCTAACCGGGACATTCCTCCAACACTAATCATAGTGCAACTTGGAGAGAATGAGTCTTCCCTAGGGAATGCATGTCCCTGATTGCTGAACCTGGACCATTAACCTAACTGGGCAATTCCTCCAACACTAAACATAGTGCAACCTGGAGAGAATGAGTCTGCCCTAGGGAATGATTGTCTAGACCATTTCCTAAGGAAATGACTGTCCTGCACCAACCTCCAAAATGGACCATTCTTTGAAACTGCTCACAACTGTGAACTTCGAAAGAATGATTGCCCAGTGAAGCAGACCATTCTACTTGACCACTACTGAGAATGATTTCCAAGAAGAATGGTTTTCCTAGACCATTCCCCCACACTAGCCACTAGGAGAATCATTTTCTATGGTACATCAACAATCTATCGAACCATTTTCATTACGAAAATCACTGTCCGATCTGGACCATTTTCTGAACTGGAAAATGCTTGTCCGTCAAAAATCTCAAACCACTTTCCGAACTGGAAAGGAACTGCTCATCCTGGACCATTTTTTGAACTGAAAAATGATTGTCCATAAATCAATAACACATCAATCCTCCCTCCCAACCTGGGAGCAATCTCTTCCTTTTTCCAATAAAGAAGTCATCTCCACAAGCCCCATCTTGTTTCTTAAGTCTACAAACTTTTCATCTTGAACAAAGGCTTTATTAAAATATATGCTATATGCTCATCGGTCGAGATATACTGAAGAACCACTTCTCGCTTCAGGATTTTTATCATGGAGAATATAATGCTTGATCTCAATGTACTTCGGACTGTCATGGAACACTGATTTTCTCTTAAGGCTTTCACATAGCTCTGATCATTACAATATATCATGGTTGAAATCAATACTTTTGTTTCTTGCTAGCTCATGACATCATGGCAAAGCTCAAACTGAAACATATCCACGTAGCACTTCTTCTATCATCATGAGAGTTTGTCATGGATTAACAATCCATCATCTCAGAATTTTGAGTAATCATTCTGATACACTGTCTCTATCATAGAAAGTTTTCACCATTCTTTTGTTGTGCATGAGAGGCTTTGCACCAAGTTGTTTGAATCCATACAAGGTCTTCTTATATCTGCATGCATGGGTCTCTTTCTGGTATACCTGAAAACCTTGAGATTTCTTAACATAAGATTCTTCCTCAAATGCTCTATTGGGAGAACAATCTTTTACAACCAACTGATGTAAACTTAAATCCATGGATACTGCAAGAGATATAATAGCTCAGATAGAGGTGTATCTGGTTTACGGGAACAAGTTTTTATCATAGTCTTCTCCTCCTTCTGGAAGAACCTCTAGTTTTGAATCTCCCAATGCTTCTATTCATAACCCTTTTTCACAATTTCTTACATATATTGTTCTTCATCATAACTTCCATTTCTTCTGCTTGATTGCTTCTAGTGGGTTCAAACCAAGCTGGTAGTCTTATGATTCTCGGTATAATAATTGGTTGTTCTGGCTTTTCTTTTTCTCTTGGAATCTTCATGTTCTTCCTCATGTTTCTCTTTAGCTCTTGGGTCCATGGAGTTTTCTATAGATTCCATGCCCTAAAGATTCTGAATTATTCCTTTCATCATAGGATCATGGATGTAGATGGACAACTAGGGATACTTTAAGGCTTCTTTTCGAAGAAGACTTCTTCTAAAGTCAAACTGAAAACATGATGTTGATTTTCATGGTTTCTACTTTCAATGGGAACATGGATAGATACTTCATAATCCTCAATGGATAATATTATTTAGGATTAGCTCCCTCCTAATCCTTGCTTCATGAATAAATGCATGCTCTTCTTTAGGAATTTTGTAATCATCTCCCTCCATCTAAGATAGTCCACGCTTTTGTCTGCATTTTTATTGCCTTTTGCAAGGTGACACAAGTCTTTTTCTAATTTCCTTTGTTTTGACTTCTTCTGGGTCTCTTCAGGTTTGATTTTGATTTTGTCTTATCTGGCAGTTGTTACTTATATAATAGCTTCCATAGGAATTGTTACCAAAGAGTTGTCAAAGTACTTCATCTTTTCATGTGTATTGTTTTGACTTGTAGCCATCGTGATAGTAATCCTTATCTTATTATTCTTCCATAGGTATTGTTTCACTTGAACATCTTATCTTCTGAGAAATAGATATGCAAGATATGTACAAAAACTATGTAAACATGGTATGTACAATAACTATGAAGAATATTGTTACCTTGTTTTAGAAGAAGAAGTTTGTTTTATTCTGCTTGGCCTTCTTTGAGGGTTCCCTTTCTTCAGTAACTGATGCTTCATGTGTTTCCTTCCTTTTCTTTAACTCGAGACAATGATTCTTGTAGTGACCATATTTTCGACAGTTGAAGCATTGTAGTTTTGACATATCTTTCTCTTGATTTGGTTTCTTCCTTGAGTCAAACTTCTTCTTATTCCTAAATTTCTTGAACTTTGTTGTGTAGGCTTGATCATCATCTTTCCTTTGGAGTTTCTCTTTTGCATTAATCCTTGATTCTTCTTGTGCACAGCAAGTCCAAAGTTCTTCAAATGTGGGATACTCCTTCCTTGTGTTCGTGCTTGCGGAAAATGCATCCCATGTCTCGGGAAGACCATTGAGTATTATATTTACCAGTTCCTTATTTGAAATGATTTATTTAACATCTTGTAGTTGATCTCTTAACTGAGAGATTTTCACAAAGTATGATTTTATGCTATCATCATCATTCATTTTCATGTCACGGAGCTCATTCTTCAGACTCATTACTTGTCCAATATTTCTGACTGAGAAGAGGTTAGTTAGGGAAACCTACATCTTCTTAGATGAGTCAAGATGAAAGATGTAGGGTATCAAGTGGTCTTTTACATAGTTCACTATGATACTCATGGCATTGATGTCATTGTCCTTGAACTTCTCCATAATTGCAACATTCTGAGGTTCCTTCTCTTTTCCTTCTTCAAACTATGGTTCCACGATCTTTCCTTTCACGATATCCAACACTTTATTCTTGGCCAGGATGAGGTAAATCCTTGTCTTCCATGATCTGAAGTTAGAATCCCCTTCTAACTTTTTTTTTGACTTCATAGAGTAAGTCATGACTGCTTTGACTTGGTCAACCTTTTGACTTTGACCAAAATCTCAAACTTGACATCTTAGCTTGCTGAAAGTACCAGGAGGTGCACTGGGTTAGGGCGCACTAGGCTATCCAGAATTTAGGTCAATCTCTTCACTTAAGGTGCCTCAACAAGAGGGTTAAGGTTTCGTTGCTGCAACAAAAACTTTGGCTGCAACTGCAACTGTAACTGAGCAAATCCTCCCAATCTATCTTCTAGTGGTTAGATTATCCAAAGATAGTGTGGGCCCATAACCTGTTAGAAAGAATAGGTGTTCTCATTTAACCATAGACAATAGAGCAATATTGTAACCCAAGCATAGGCCGAATCCACCCCCGGGCACCTTAACCTTGACAGAGAATAATTTCATAAGCAAACCCTAGGCCTAATAGCCAATGAAGGTAGCACATCACTCTCCAGAGTTATCATACCAAGCAGAAAGTCCAAACCATAACCAACAGAAAGTCCAATCCTAAACCGATAATATAGGTTGCAGTAGTTGCAGCTGCAACTACTCTCCAGACTTGCGCACTTACTCAGTTTCTGCAGTGTGCAGTCTTACATTTCTACAGTTGCGAGTTGTGTGTGTCAAATGAGATCCAACGTCTTGTATTTATATTGCTCCTCCTTAGCTGTCTAGGATAACTTCTCATTCTGGAGGCTAAAATCTCAATATTAAATATTTCCTTTAACTGACTTGTCTTCTAGGGTTATTTCCTTTAGCTTTAGGGTTTCTTCTTCTTCTCGAAATATTCTATTCTTGTCAAGGTTACACATGGAGGTTAATACCTCCCAAAGATACCATAATATCAACAGTCCTTACTGGGTTAGAAACCTAAGGCCCAAATGTGCTTGCACCTTAAGGTTTTAACCTTAGACATCTAATCCTTGATCTAAGTTAAGCCTCAAGAAGGGAGACGATATCTAGGGCCCAACATGCTTGTACCCTAGATCCATTTTCCTTAAAGTCTAACCTAAAGTCCCACCTCGAAGTCTTACCTAAGGCCCAATCATGCTCGCGTCTCAAGGAGTAGACTCTACATATTTCGCTTCATCTAGTTCAACCTCGAAGTGTTGCCCGCTAGACCCCATGTGCCCAATGAAAAGACACTAACCTTCAGACTTCCGATTACTTCTCTCAAAACAATTTAAAGCTACCCAAACTCATTTTTCCTGGACTTCGCTCTCCATTGTAGGCATCCTTTCTCTAAGTCCTAGCAATCTCAATCCAGGGATCCCCCCTTGAGCCAAAAGAGAGTTGGCCAGAAGTGAAAGAGGGATTGGTGAGGTGATAATGGCCTTCCCTCTGAGTTATGCAGGATTGCACTTGAGCTTTTGGACTTTAGCTCAACAAGTGTGGATCTATGCAATCATAGGAATTACACCTATTCTTTCCTGAAAAAGAGAACCCAAGTGGATCCCAAAGAACTCTAGTGCAGAGGAATACACCCATGCTTTTCATTGGCTTTGGCTGGCTGGGACTCTCAGTTTTATGGCGAGAAAGAGAAATCTGGGGTCAAATGATTGATTGAATGATTGGAGAGAGAACAGATTCAATCAGAACCCAACTGGTGGATCCTTGCCTGCACATTGGTTTATGAAGGTTGGTCGCTATTATTGTTTCATTATTTTACAAAATATTATCTTCTTCTTTATGAGGCTTTTTGATGAGGGCGAGGTACATGGAGATCTTGTTGATGAAGGCGAATGCTTAAAGTTCTTTTTTCCTGATGCCCATAGGTCCATGAAGGATTTGGGGTTATTTCAAGAAGTTATTGTAAAAACCCAATGTTTTTCAAGGCATTAAGGTCTCTGCAATGTCCATTTTTCTGTGTATACAAGGTCCTAAGGTCTCTACAGGATCCATTTCTTTCATACCCACATGCAGATAGGATTCTCAAGTTTGTTTTGAATTTTTTTTTTGAATGCCCGTATGCTCATTTGGCTATAAGGTTATTTAGGGTCAACCTAACATTCAAGCAGTAGCAATATGATGAGGCAAAAGAAAGAGAAACAACAACCATAGATTACATTGCCTCAAACATGAGCACATCAACCAAAGCTAATCAGTGACCATGAGACCACCCATCCTTTTAGGGGTCAGATGATATGTTTCATTGCTTTGATGTTATATGACATATGTATGTTATAATAGTCAAGATTAACATGTTTAATGTTGAACATGATTATTAATATCATTGTAACCACTACATGGCTTACAGTGGTTGTTAGTTGTCAGTCAGGTTAAGGAAAGAACCTAATATATAAGAAATGGGTAGTTTCACGTCAAGGGGTTAACTTCTTTTATCTCTGTTCTTAAATGGAATACAACTCTTGTTCATTCTTTCTCTGACCTTTCTTGGGGAGCACATGTATCATAAGCTTATGCCTTCAGTTTGAGACATATAATATTTTTTTAGTTTTTTACTTCCATGTTCCTCATGGTTAATGTTTGTTGTAACTTCTAGTAGTACGATGTTGATGGTTTATGGGCCTGAAAAGTATTCATTGTGTCTTTTTTGAATATCATATACATTTCTTTGAGTGTGAAATATATGCCAACAAGTATTCACATTAACTACCAATGTCCAAAAGTCCAATACAAATAATTTTTAAAATAATAACACAAGCAGCCATGTAAAACTCACCTAGAAGAAGCCCTTCTCGGCTGCCCGTGACAATATTTCCAACAACAACAAGAAAGGCCAATCCATTGCAGAATGTGCCAACATTCTTGAGAACCCTCCCGTTTTCATAAGGTGTTGCACAACATCAACCCTCCACTGTTCATGGATCAAAAGCACCTCCTTAGCTAAATACAAAGACAATAGAGATTCCTTTAAATATTGAAGCTCCTCCTTAGTTTTAGAATCCCATTTTTCCCTATGAAGGCATGCCTAGTAGATGGCGCCACTGCTTGGTTGCAGGTAATCATTCCATGAAGTCAACACATGGAAACATTTGCAATACTCATCCCAACTGTGAGCAGGAAGAAAGCTTCATTTATGTTTGGTATTGATTTTCTCATTGGCCCCAGATAATTACTGCAAGGCCCTCTACCGAATAAGAGAGTTTCATCATGGCTCTTTACCACCACCACCTTCTTATTGGGAAGGTGTTGTGCGTTTTACTGTAAAAATTGGAGCAATGCCCCATCTATTCCATGCCAATTTTTCAAAGCGATGTAAACTTGTTCTCCTCCAATGCATCCCAGCTCCACTCCCATTCTAATCAATGACTCGAGGATCCCTTCCAGTTGTGATCTGAGGACTCTCAAACTTACAAGAGATTCAAAAAAAGTCTAGAAAAATTCCAAGAGGTTAGGGATCCCGAACAATGAAAGTCTATATTTTCAATTAAATGGGGAACTGTCCTTCCACTCATCCACAAGCCCTGCATAATACACAATACAATAGAAATAAAAACATTGCTCATTTGAAAATGGATCATTACAGAAAATGGATCATTACACATCGTGTTTTTCTGCATCTATTTGAAAATGGAGCATTTCCTACTGTGTTTCTCTACATTTATTGGGAGATAGAATATTTCCCACTCTATTTTCCACATCTATTTTAAACTCGTTTTTTCAGGCTCTAATAGGATTTATGAGAAGAGACCATTCCCACCATTAGTTCTATATCTAATTTTCACCCATTAGTATAAAAACATACACATTGCAATAATGGGTGATGAAATACAACGAAAAACGAGTAGAAATAGCTTACTCTGGATTATTGTTCGCTTTCCTACTCCTATTGGTCAGTATAGTAAAAGTAAAAGAGATTGAGACACTCTGTGATGCTGACAATGATTATTGAGCACTGGTTCTAGCAAAGGCCGTGGAAAAATTCTCCATTACCTCTGCATTGAATTTTCTCACTTCTATCGATCTAGTACCTGTTCCAATTTTTGGGCATTTTCAAATCTTTCATATCTGTTTCATAGTACTAGATTATTTGGGTTTTTGGGGGGAGGAATATTTGGGTATTTTTTGGGAGGAATAAGAAGGGTTTTGGTTGGGTTTATGTTTATGAGAAAAGAATTTTACAAATTAAACTCACTGACCATATTTTTTAAGTCAACATAGTTTTAATGGTTTTTCAACTTAGTTTTAATGGTTTTCAAGTTTATTTCAAATAAATTAATTAGTGTATTTTAATTAATTAATTTATTTTTATATATTAAAATAATTTATTATTTCATGGTGATATGTGTTCATGAGATAGATTATGTAAACTTGTGAAGAAATAATAAAATTGAGTTGAATAAAATTGTCATAATGAATTTAAATTTAAATTGTAAAATATATTTATTTAATAGATATAATTTAAATATAATTCAAATATTTTGGGATTTGAATTGTATTGGAGTTTAAACTCTAATACAGTGTAAATTCCAAAAAGTTTACTTTAATTATGATTAATTATGGAAATTTTCATATTCAAATAAATTAAGTTGTAAATAAGAGGCAAGGTGTTGTCTAATTTTGTAGCAAACTTTCCTCAAGTGCTAGGAATTCGGCAATACAAAAGGTTATATTTCTCATGAATCCAAAACTCTTATCAAATTTTTCATGAGCTGTGTCAATTTAGAATTGGGAAAAACCCCTAAGGGAATTGTTCAAATTTGCATGGATCTTAAGTCATGATAGAACTCAACATATGCCTAAAATATTTTCTAGATTCCTATCAAATTTGTGGCTACAATGTGCTACAAGATTAGCTTTCTCCCAAGAGGAAATTGTTAGGGTACAACTTAAAATTGCAACCAAGCAAAGTAGTATCCTCATTTCAAGGATGGAGCTAATGCACACTACTTCTAGAAATCACGTGACTATAAGGTAGATAGCCTCAACAATGACCTATTGAGATACTATCTTTCTAGACTACAACACATCTTTCCTTAGGTCATGATGGATACACCATAAAATGATCTCTAAGGCATCGGCTATGTTGTGGTCCAACAATTAATCAGTGAGATTTTTCCATCACTAGACCATGTTCAATTCCCAAAGAGATGGTGCCTTGGGACAGTGCCTTTGGCATCTAACCTTGGAATCCTTAGAGTGACATGCCCTAGGGATGCAATTCCATTAACCTCGACCCACTCTCAATAGATACAAATAAATTATGATAGTGGATTGGGGAAAATAAGTCCTTGACTCCATCCAAAAAATAAGGGGTGTTACGATGTACAAAAGAGAGAGAGAGAGAGGCTCTCTAAGGAATTTAGTAGAAGTGAAAGTCTACTCTCTTATTTCTTAGTGGATTATTCTAGAATAATGTGTTTTCAATTTGAAATGAAATGTTTGTGACACTTAGCCAAGGAGGTTGACAACTCTGGGCCATTTGTACTTGAACTTTCTAAACACTTGTTTCCCAACCAAAGAAAAGAAAAGGCAATTGTCACACATGTTGAAGTGGTGTATTGCACTCGACGCGTCTCTCCAAGTGCTAACACCTGTCCTCTGGGCATTGGTGGAGTGATGTCATTCAAATCATAATGATGTCACTTTTCTCCTGGACTCGTCCCGAAGGACCCACCAAGATCTACAATCAGGATTACCTTCAGTCGGGTCTGATGGATGATTAGGGTTGCTCCTTAGAGTTTGTCCATCAAAGTCCCTCATCAACCCCACGCTCAAGCATTATGACAACCTAACCTTTGATCAATGGTGGAGATACCTCCACCTACAGATCCTATGTTTGATAGTTAACGCATCGATCAAAGATCTACGCTCGATGGGGACCCACTCCCAATTCCTTGAACCAAATACAGGCTTCCACGTATTATCCTTGGGTACGTAGACACTCCCCGTCAGCAAGACGTCACCTTCCCTCTTAACCTCACTTAGATGAGACCCTACAAAGATCTACAACTAAGAATTGATCTCACCTTTACTCTGATCAATGATCCAGATTGTCCCTCAGACATCTCTCATTGGAGTGTCTTCACTCTGAATCTCCAAGGTTACTCTGACCATCATCCCCAGACCAATGGTCTATATCTTCTAACCTCTAACCCTCTGACAAATAATGTTAGGTAGCTAGAGAGGTAATGGGGAGGGGGAAGCAGAGGGCCCAATCACCTGAGAACATCCTAGAGGAGAAACCTTCTAGAAGCAAAACCTTCTAAGAAATCTTCTTACATTTATTATATCTAACTACCATAGTGGGCCTTATTTAATACTACAGTGGATATAGTCCACCTTACATTGCATGGCCTCCATTATTATTGTTATGGGCCCTTTGGGCCCCCCACTACCTCTCTAGCTACCTAACAGATCGACAATTCTGGATACATCTTCTTACATGCCTCATATCCTACTCCAATGAAGGGTCGGGATCTATTCGTTATGTCGATCCAATGGTTGTGTCTTACCTTGTCCCAAAACACTGGATTTTCCACAGTTATCAGTCTAGGCTCTAATTTAACAGTAAAGATCTAATTTCATCAACTATGTATTATAGTTTAAAACTACTTCCAATATATGTTTCTATTTATTTAGTTGTTTAAAATTTAAGTAGTTTTAGATTATACTTAAAATAGTATTTTGGTTTTCTTGATCTTGTTGATTAAGGTTGGTTGTCATTGATGCCAACCCTTGAAGAAAGACCCATAGCACAAAGGTTTGGGTAATGGAAAAAATAGTGTTTGATGTAAATATGACTCATTATTGTTTCTTCATGGTTGATAAGAAGTAAATATGGATGAACTCCAAAGTGGTCCCCTTATGGTGAAATCCCTCACGGGAAGACGCTTTGTGCAGTAAGAGAACCCATGCTTAATTGTGGAATAATGAGATGAAGGAAAGTGAATTTGTCAGGAACAATATCCTAGATGGATATTGCTTGTCATGTCATTTCCGGTGGTATGTGGAACGTCACATAATTCCTCATGGTTAGAGAGTTATGGCCATGAGAAGTTGGAGACCCCACGTTTGGATAATGGACCCAAGTTTGTTTGATGGTTAACGGTATGAGTTATGATATATTTTCAGATAATACCATTCTATATGGATAGTACATGTCATGCCATTTCTGGTGGTATGAATAATGTCACATAACTCCTCACGGTTTGAGAGTTATGGCCTTACGAAGTTGGAGGACCCTCATATGTCATCTAGAAGCCCCAAAAGGTCAAAGTAATCAAAGAGATTTAATAGATTTTAAAAGGTAAATAATAAAGTGAAGTGATGAGTGTATTATAATTCAAAGTGAATACAAAATAAATTGTTTCAATAATAATTTTAATGGAGAAATTAGAAGTGGACCCAACCCTAAAATAAGGAAAATGGGGCCAAGTGACCTAGAAGATGTTTTTAAGGAAGCTACTTGGAGAGTATAAATAAGAGGCAAGGCTCTCTCATTTAAAACACACTTGAGAATATTGAATATCTATAGGTGTTTGAGGTATACAAATGATATCTAAGCCGAAATTCTGAGGAAAGTGAAGAAAAGAAGGCCGAAATGCAAGGAAGGATAAATTCTTTTGATGGTGCTTTCTAAGGTATGT
>ML782155.1:60027-94059 GCA_009831015.1 Picea engelmannii | reverse complement strand
TGTGTCATATGGGAACCATTACAAACCATTATGACAATACTCTATTATGGCATGTCCAGAATGATTCCTAATCTCTCCTCCCCACAAAATGCATTTGTTGGTTTCATTGAAATTACTATTTTCCAAAAGTAATTTTATTTACAATAAAAAAAGTAACTTATGAGAATGCCCAGGACCTACCTTGAATACATTAGCATGGAATAGTGTCATAGGAGTCTGGTCCTATTATGTTGGCCTTCAGGACCGAAGTAATGATTAATAGGGATAGTTGGGGATTCTTGTTTATTTTTCAATTTGTTTATATATGCCATGGTCCAAAAAATAAATAGGGTCAAATAAGAATCACAGCCTTAAAATCTAAAATGGCTATATCAATTGTTAGTATAATAACAATGAGGATGGACTATGAAATGGTTATATGAATTGTCAATATAGTAACAATAGGTAAGGTATTTTGTAGTAGAGCTTAAAACTAAGATAACATAAATTTATTAAGTGTATTTTGATTTGTGTCAAGTAACATAGGTGTAAGTGAACTCAGAGTGAGGGTTTGAATATGTCAACCATAAATGGTCGGAGGAGCTTATTCATGAGACTATGTTCAAAAGGCGACTCCTAGCTAGATTCCTCCTTGAAAAGGAAACTCCTAGCTTTGTTCCTTATTCATGAAACTATGTTGAAATACCAACTCCTAACTAGCTTCCATATGTGGCTACCTAAGAGTGCATATGACTACAATCTCAGTGGTAATAGTGTTAACTGAAGCATGTAATATAACTGTAGAAGACCTTAACGAAAAAAAAACATTACGGGTCCAAAAGAGTATTTTCATGTTGCTTGTTGTTGGCCCTTGACCAAGTTTTGGGAGATTCTTGGTCATAGTGACCTATTTTGGCACTTTGACAACCTGTCGAAGGAGGAGCGCAAGATGGAGCAGAGATCAAGGGATCTTGGCCCACTTTTGGGTCCTTTTTGGGTTTTTGGGATTATGTAACGAGATTGGGATGTCGGCCCATGGGTTTACACATGATTAGGCCTATTTTGTATGTATAAATAGAAGGCTAGGCAATATAAGAAGTAGTTGAATATGCATCTATGTGATGTATGCTAAGTGCAAGTAGGGTTTTGTAAGTACTTTGTGCATGACTGTGAGAGACTTGCAGAGCTAAGTGCAAGTGGTTGTAACAGAAGGTGGAAGGCTTTGTGCTGTAACGCAAGGAAGAATTATCTAGCGAGCTGTGCAGATCTTCTATCCTATGCGGAGTAGCGTTTTGATGGCTCTATTACAGTAACTGATTGACTGAAGATAATAAAGAAGAATAGTTGGTGGACATAGCCTCAGGGTGGGGGTGAACCACGTAAACAATGTGTTGTCTTTCTTTGTGCTTGTCTGGATGTGTTTATATCTTCTTTTGCTAAGTGCTTAGAGATGATTAGATAAGATACGCTTATGCTTAGTACTAATGATGTATAAGAATGTTATATCTGATCTACATGAATGTGTTGAGTGCTTGATCTGCTAGATATGACCTATCTATTGATGCTAAGTGCTTAGATGCATTATATCAGTGTGACTGTGAAGCTCTGTTTTATCGATGAAGTGATTATTGATTGTATATTGAGGAACTGACGGTGCTAAGTGTTGTATCAAGTATTATAATCACATGTCTGTGTCCCAACTAAGGTTGCAGACACCTGAGTCTTACAACCATTTCTGCCTCTACCTCGGGTGAGACTTCATCTACTTTGCAGGTGTTGTCGAAAGGGTCGGTAGTTAGGGCTTTGTTAGTGCGTTGTTGTAGCGTTGAACCCTAGGTCTGCCCCTATGCCAACACTTTCCCTCGTTGTTAAGAAGTGATAGGGGGGTAAAGTCGAGGGAGAGATAGGGTAGCTTGAAGGGAGAGGGAGAGGTTCAACCTCTTTCAAAGGGAGGGAACTTTATGGAGAATGGTGCTATTTGATGCATTTTTGTCAACAAATGGGATACACTTAGGGATAGGAAGTCTTGATAATTGCTCAAGGACTTTTATAAATGCAAGTTTCTAGTTTATTGAGAGTAATGACGTCCATTCAAAATATTGCTTATAATAACTTTGTTTACTCCTATATTCCATGTTGATAATCTTCGATTCCCTTTGCAACAAGGACTTTGCCCAATCAATTACCAAAGACATTTTTTTTATTTGAGATTACTTATTTTCTTATTTAATGTGTAATTGGTTTTTCCTTCAATTGCTTGGATTTAAGACTCTTCAATGTTAATCATCTTAAAACCTTGGGCTCTCTTATTTTGAATTTGAGATCCCAATTTGCATTTTTCTCAATCTGTTGTTGATGTTTTTACTTTTTGCAGCCTCCTCAACAGGGTTGTCCACTTCAAAATCAAAAGTGGTTAATGCACTCACATTTTCATAAGTTCATTGTTTGGATCAAAATCACCCCCATTCTTAGTTTTGTAAAGCTGTAGCTTATGATTGCCAACTTTATATATTTCTATATTTGATTTGAAACATGGACATATCCATCAACAACCTCAAGCCCCCAGGCTACTCTGTGAATGAAATTTCTCGAATGTTGGTTGATAAGGGATAAACACTATCCATTTTCAAGTGAAAAATGGAAATCATGGCAAGACAATATAATTAATGGAATTATAAAGTTCACAACGAAAACATGCACTGACATACTCATTGGAATATCTATCATTTTCCACACCGTATCTATTAGTTCACAATGCAAACATGTCCTGCCATACTCATTGGAAGATTTCAAGTTTTCAACCATATAATTGTACTCGTTATCTTTACCTAATTCCTTTTCATATATTATTTTCAAATCACTAATGATATTAGTTATCATGGCGAGGAAGGATTTTATGACATTAACAAAGAGACTTACACCCCAAAGTTTGTATTCAAATTAGAAAAAATTGTGGCCTTGGAAAATGACATATAAATCCATTTTATTACACAATTATTATAACACATATGATATTATTTTCACACAAACACGCATCTAACTAACACGATATCTCTAAATACTCCCTTATTTTCCACTTAATTGAGATGTTGGGATTTTTTTTTTTTTTTTGTATGTGAGTGTGAGTTCTTGTATTAGTGAAAGCGTTTATGATACAAAAATAAGAGGAATCCCTTGATCTGCCAAAAAGGAAACCGGATCAGGGATTCCTTAGTTGCGTTGTCTAAGATAGTAGGTGGTAAGGCTGGGCCACCACCTTCGGAAACCGACCCAGTCTTCCGAAATCTAGCTTGAAAAGCTAATAAACATAAACATAAAATACATAATCATAAAAAAGGGGGTTGCACCTACTCTGAACACGACTTGGCTAGAGACTAAACTGACGCTACAGACTTGGTTTTCGTCTCCATCCTTTCATTGAGATGTTGAGATTATATACATGGTAAATGGCTAAAGGTTGTTGTGTTAAAGTAGTTATTATAGTTGATGAACCATCGAATTTAAAAAAAAAAATCAGGTGCTCGTCTTTTTCCATTTGGGAAATACCCATTTGTTTAAAAAAGACCAAATTAAGAAATTTTTTTGCACTTAGAAGTGGAATCAGAGTTCAATACAAGTATTTTCAGTGTTATAACTATGTCATGTTAGATATCAGCGACTAATCTCTCATGCCCTTTTGCTATGTGGGCACATTACTTTCCAACAACACACAGTTTGAATTTTTTTAATGCATTTTTTTAACTGTGATTACACCATGGTGAAATAGATCCGCTATATTCTATGGCTACAAACCCCAACTTCCTTCACAACAATTCCAACTGCTCTTAAGTCTGTGTGTACATTTTCATTCGTGAAGAAATCATAGTTGGATTAAAGGATGGTTTTATCAAAGTTCGACCTCTCTTGAGATCATCCCCAACAGTGAGAGCAGGTGTATTATCAAATGCAAGCTCCAGGCTAAACCTCGACAAGTTGGTGTTTATTTATATCATCAATGCATGTGGTAGACTATCATATTGCAAGTAGGCAGCAAGTTTCATGAAGATATCATCGTAAGGGATTCGAATCAGATGTTTTATGGGTGCCGCTCTCGCATAAATGTATGCCAAGTGCAAAAATTTAGAAAATGCACACCAAGTGTTTGACAGAATTTTGAAATGACCAAGTGTTTGACAGAATTCTTAAATGAGCAAGGTAAGCAGATCAATGTGACCATCAACTTTAGTCATTGTCTTTTCATTTTTATTATCTTCATTGATGGTAAATTTTTCCCTGTTAAATTTTGCATCTGTAGAGAAATTCACTGGGAGATCATAAAATCTTTTCTTCAAATAATATATGTAAGAAAATAAAACTTTTAAATTTTTTCTGAAAATGTACTCAGTGACGTGATTAATGTTTACTTTGTAGGCTTGAATGTAGGATAAATGAGAATGTAAAGAAGATAAGATATTAATATAAGATAATTTTTATTAGGGCATGTGGTTCTGACGATGCGTCTTCTACTTGTATGCTTCTCCTTCAAGCCCCTAGGGTTGCTTGCATCTGCCATCTCCATCACCTCTATAGGGGCTCCTTTGGCTAGTTTGGTTCTTATATTGTAGGTTTGATCAATTCATTCTAGGCCATCTTCATTGGCATAGTTCCATTTATACCTTGGAATTTTCAACACTAAAACCTTAAGGGAGGTTTTGTCATAGCTACGTAAAGTTGCTTAACATGTGGTCTATGACTATAATAAGAATGGATCTCTGATCAAAAAATGGCTCCATTCTCTTATCTTCTTTCAAACACTCTAGAACATCTTAACAGGTGAAGTCTAGCCTCTAGAATTTTGTTAGCTTGATCTTGAACACTTACTCTTCTTCAAGGCCTTGATCTTGATAATTCCAGTAGAGGAAAAGACCAATGGGTATAATAGCAGACCTGTGACCAAGAACCAACTTTACATCAAAAGAAATCAAAGTATTCTTGACATGGGTACGTAGGGTGTTGGCTTGAAATGTGTGAGGACCTAGATATAACCCACACAATCTATGGTTCTCAATGACATAAGTTACACTGAAAAAGTGAATTGGCCACCATTGGTCACAAGACTAAACAAATTATTTTATGAGAAAACTATAGAAGTCAAGCCTTGCATCCCCTCTTCTTCAATATAAGAAAATATAAATGCTTATAGTGAAATGATTCCATGATATGTTCATGTTACCGCAAAATCTCGTACTTCTCAAGATAAAGTCCTAAATCTCAAGTGCAAATTTGGGGTAACTAATAGGGGGCCACTATCACCTTACCAACCCTCTTCTACACTTTTGGTTGGCTCTCTTCCGACCCAAGGGGGATTCCCTAGGGTAGGAATGCTAGGGTTTAGGGCAATGAGTTCCAAGGTGATTTTGAAGAGTAAACCCAACAAAACCGTTTAAAGGAGTTTAAAAGGATATAATTTGATGGAAGGGTTGAATACTAGTGCCTTAGCCTACTACTATTTTTGGGGCATATGGGGTCAAATAAGGACCCAACCTTGAAAGGAAATCGATGATTCTAGGGTGATATCTAGGGATGTCCACTACTATCCCTAGAAGATCCTCCTAGTACCCTAAAAAAAACTTCAAGAGTGAATTCAAGAGAAGGTACTCCACTAGAAACCTTCCAAAAGCAATGAAAAGAAGGGTTTTCTCAGGAAGATCTAAGAGAATGCACCCTCTCCACTAGAAAAGTACATTGCGCATAAATTCATTCACGAAAAATTTAACCAAGATAAGAGGAGACCACTTACTCAACTAAAATTTCATCCATCCAAAGCCCTAGGCAATGAATCATCCAAGAAGAAGTAGAAGGAATCCATACATTGTCCTTCTCAAGAGGTCGCTCTACTCAACCATCCATAGCCTTTTAGAAAAGAAGACAAATTTTAAAAATTTCAGAACTTGCCAAGGGATTTATCACCCAATCCAACTATGAGTGAAAATGAGGAAGTGTATCTCTATTTATAGAGATACTCAACTTCCTTTACATTAAAAAGATAATATTTCAATTGAAATCCTCTAATCTAGCCTATGGAGGGGCAAAACACCCTCTTCTCTAATTAATTAATCTAAAATACACAAAATATGGGTTGTTCATGCCACATGTATAATGAAATAAACCCCAAAGAAGGGTATCTCTCCAAATGATGGAAAATAGGGGGGCCAAGGTGCAACATCCAGCCTCCAAGGGCCCTTCAAAGGTGAATTTTGCTACAAGAAATGCAAGAAAGTGCTCTAACATATTATACAAGTCTTATTCCAAGTGTGGATGTGGGATTCCAAAGTGAATGCTCAACCTCAATGGCGTGTCTTCTCCACCAATCATGCAAATAACACTCCCAAGTCCTCCTTCAAAGGTGGATGTATGGTTCTTCATCATGCCAAGCATTCTCCCAACATCATTGAATGAACCAATATTATGGTTTACATGGGTCAGCCCTGGACCTTACATGCATAGGTTGGCCTAGTTACACTTACATTTAAGTCGGCCTAGTTACACTTGCATTTTAAGTCATCCCTCCAACATCCACTCAAGAATCAGGCTTCAAGGGATCAGTTTATCAAGCATTACAATAAACCAAGAAGATCGTTGACTATGTATATATAAATAACTCAACTTCAAATTTTGTGCACATTGAATCATCATGGAATTGCCTATTCATATTTTGAATTATCTTTATTGATTTATCTTGGCAGCACTTCACCTTCCACTTCTGCATTGTCTCTGATCTCCACAAAATCACACTCTTCTCTCAGGGATATAAAACTGCACTAATTGTATTAGTCTGATCAAATTGTGTGCTCCTCATTAACTTGTCTCTCTGCACTTCCTAACCCAACTCATCTGTGCACTTTTAGAATAGCTTTTCTCCACACTTTCTTCATGAATTTCCTTCTTGTTCCAAAGCATAAGAAGTACAACAAATATTCATGCAGGTATACTTTACCAGATTTCTTGATGATCAATAATATAAGATCATTCCTTTGATAACTGTCAGGTATAGTATTAATGACCGCCTTGGAAGAAATAATTTTTTTTTTAGTGTTTTCTCTGTTTCAAGCCATCCTCCATATATTTTTCCAATTGATAAGTTCAAAATATCAAATAGAATCTTACGCCATTCATCTCGTTCTAGACTATTATTGTTTTCAAAATCTTTGTGAAGATGAAATAGTCTTAATCTTGGACCCTTTGAGATTGCTTGCAAGTTTAGCATGTGCCTTATCTCAAAATTTTTACCTTTCCAAGACTGCGATTCCATAACTGCTATCATCTTCGACTGCATCCAAAACTACTATCAGTTTCTATTGCACAGTGCTCCAGACATCATCCAAATTTCTTTGGATTTCTTCCTTAATAAGCCTTCAGAGTCTTTCTGGGTCATATTTTATCAAAGCATGCCTATGGAAGAATACTCCATTGTGTTTCTTATATCCTGTTTTACAATTGCTAGCTAGAATATCCATAATTAGAGTTTCCAATTGTGACATCTTGGCCATGGGTTTCAATGCCAGAACCTATCAACATTTTGACCCTTCTAGTTGTAGTTTACTTCTAGGGCTGATGTTTATCAGGTCCATAAAAACATGCATTATCCTCATTGTCCAAGAGTCAATAGTGATGAAAGTCACTTATTGTAGAGAAGAAATTCATTAGGATAACCCTATGCAGACCAAGGGGTAACATTAAACTCCTACTTGTGGACATGTTCTCTTCTTGGGAGCACATGAGAACCTTAGAATCTCATTATTTCAAAATGTGGTCAACCTTTCCCCTATTCTTGATCATCATTGAAAACAAAGAAACATCAAAATCTCAGTTTTTGTAAATTGGGATCTCCATCATTACTGTTGATGATTACAGCTTCGTGAGACATCCTCCAGGACACAGACTGAGTGAGGCGACCTGTGAGAGAGCCCATGTGTTAGGTGTTCCCATGAGATGGGTGTGTCGTTCCTCTCTGAACTGAGATGAAATGATGTGTTCCCTTGTGTTGGGTGAAGGTGCCCATGTGATGGGTGTGTGTCAGACTCTGGACTGAGTTGTTATGATGTGTGGTCTCGTGCCTTGTGGACTCAGTTGAGTCAAGCTTGAGATGGTACTCCAGATGATTCTCCTATGGACTCAGTGAGATAGAGATCTATTGAGTAGGACGTTCCTATGGCTGAGCACAGGTGGACGTGCCCCTAGTGGCTGAGTACTAGTGGATGTGTGAGATCCCTTACTATATTGTCTGAGAGAAAGATTTACCTGTAACCCTAATTGTGATATAAAGGGTACAGGTTAGCTCCACCATATGTGAAAGATAATTAATGGTTATTGTAATAATTAATTATTTTCAGAGTTATTGAGGCCGGCCCTGTTGTGCCAATATACACCATTTTTGGTTTGTCCAATCTAGTATAAGTAAAGTTGATTTCCCCATTGAGGAAACACCCAAGTCAGTTGTCATTTGGAAATTTCAGCAAGTGCATTTCTAGGGTTGAAGTGTGCACCTCTCTTGGGTGCAAGTTTCAAGGTAGTATAGCACCCTCTTCTATGCATTAGGGTTTTATGGTTGGAGGATATTCTCTTGAGAATATAACAAAGGATTGTTGGGTTTTTCTCCCTTGTTGAGAAGGGTTTTCCTAGGATATTTCTTGTGTTCTTGTGCATGGTATTTCTTCTTGTGATCTTGGTTATTGTAGCAATTGTGAATGGTGTAGATGCATTTGTTTATGGTTCAAGTACATGACTAAAATGAAATAAACCTCATGTTTGAGCCCAGCATAGTGAAAATTCAACATGGTATCAACGCATAGGTCTAGAAGAAGCCATTGCACAAGCTTCTAGCAGTCGTCCTCTCTCTTCTGCAAAACCATACGACCCTCCTAGGGTTTCCAAAAATTTGTATGACCCTCCCCTTTTTGGGTGTTCCAACACTTAATATTGAAACATTGGGGATAAAAATTTCATAGGGGTGTATGACCTCCCTCAATGCACCTCCAACAACTCTCAGATTGCAATTCCAAGAATTTTGGATTTTTGGCCCTAGGGTTTCGCAATTTTCTGCAGAAAATTCAGATTTAGGGTTTTTGCAACTCATTGAAGGAACTTTTCATCTCACCATTGTTCTTTTGACTGCCAAGGATTATTGATGGCAGTCATAAGCCCAACAAAACCTATGTTTTCTAGCATAGCCTAGCTGTTACGTTTTCTAGCCCAGTTGGCAAGGGTTTGTGAAGAATTTGAAAATATGATGAACAAAACCTTGGTGGAAGATAGGCTTGATGGATCAAGCAACTTCAATTCCTGGTAGTCAAGACTTCAGGTCACCCTTAAAGAAGAAGACTTATTGTGGGTGATACAAAAAGGTTTACCAGAGACATCTACTGATGAAGAGAAGGAAGAAAGGAAGGAAGATGACGTCAAGGCAAGGAAGATAATCATCTACTTAGTAAGAGATCATCTTATGCCCCGTATTTCCAACATGAAGAAAACTTATGAAATGTATGACACATTGAAGAATATGTTTGAGAGTAACAACACCCTCAGAGTTATTACATTGAAGGGCCAACTTCAAAATATCAAGATGACAAAAGGTGACACTGTTTCTATCTTCTTCATGAAGATGTCATAGATCAGAGATCATATAGGTGCCATTGGACAAATCATATCAGACAAAGAACTTTTTTTGACCACTCTCAATAATCTGCCAAAACATTGGGAACCATTTCTTCATAGTATCAATGGTAGAGAACAATTACCTACTTTTGATCGTTTATGGACATACTATACCCAAAAAGAAATTAGACTTATAGCTAGAGGAGTGGAAGACTCCCCTCATGATGAAAATCATGCTCTTGCACTTTATACAAAGAAAGGAGGAAGAAATAAAAGAAACTTCAGGAAAACATTAAAAAACGAGAAGAATTCATCTTCTTCAGGTTATAATCAGAGAAAAGACATGTCAAAGATCCAGTGCTTCAGATATGACAAGTATGGACACATTGCAAGAAATTGTCCTACCAGGAAGAGAGAAAGACAATATTCTTCCACTACTGACATGGATCCATATCCACCTAAGAAAGTTTAATACATGACAGATGAGGATTACTTCCTCTAAAAACAAATACAAGATCGAGCATAATTGTAGACTAGGGTAAGTTTTGTACTACTTTCCTTATTTGATTAACCTGTAGTTGATTTACTTTTGATAATGAAGGGTATTATCCCTGGTGTGGGAGCCCTCTTGTCTTGGACCATTATTCTTGGTACGAGAGTCCAAATTTTCTTAGTTTGTTATTATCCTAGTACAAGAGGCCATTTTGATTGTTATCCCTATGGGAGGTCATATTGGTTATTATCCTAGTACAAGAGGCTAACAAAGTACTCCAGAGTCAATAAAGTACCCAAGAAGACATGAGATGCCTCTAGGTTAGAAACACATAAAAAGGAAGATGTTTATCCTTGAGACTTCAGAGGGATTCACTTGACTTAGAGGGAGTCAAACTATTTTAGAAGAAGAAAGAGACAATACCTTCTCCCCTTCAGCAGTTTAGAGGGAGACAACCATTGTTCCAGTTGATCCAGTTGCTCCAGTTGATATCCCCAGAGACATTGTAGTAGGCCATAAAAGGCCTACCTGGGCTCGACAAAATCTGCAAGAGGGAGAGGGCCATGCAACTCCTCAAGGCACATCCTGAGAGAGAAAGAGACCAAAGAGATTTTTGAATTAATTTTCAACCATGAGCCACATCATTGATACTGAGCCTTCTTGTCATGGAAAAGAAATAGGTCAACATGTATGGCAAGATGTCATGGCAGAAGAGTATCAATCCATCTTGAAAAATGATGTGTGGGATATTGTTTTGAGACCAGAAGGGAAGTCTATAGTAACTTCCAAGTGGATCTATAAGATCAATCATGCAGCTGATGGAAGTGTCAAGAAATACAAAGAGATATTTGTAGCTAGAGGATTCTCATAGGTGGAGGAATTGACTATGAGGAGACATTTGCTCTAGTAGCCCGATACACTTCCATCCGTACTATCATTGCACTAGTTGCATCCATGGGTTGGAAACTACATCAAATGGATGTAAAGACAACCTTTCTCAATGGTGAGATTGAGGAAGAAGTTTACATCGAGCAGCCAGAGGGATTCGTGATGCACAACGAGAAAAATTATGTGTGCAGATTGAAGAAATCCTTGTATGGACTAAAGCAGACACTTCGTGCTTGATATGAGAAGATGGATGGATTTCTGATGAGTTTGGGCTTCCGCAAGAGTGTTGCTGATCCAAATCTATATTATCATATTGTTGGTGACGAGTGCCTCATATTTGTCCTGTATGTGGATGACTTATTCCTCACTGGTTCAGAAAGACTTATTGTTGTATGCAAGCGAGCATTGACTTATGAATTTGAGATGAAGGATCTAGGTATGATGCACTTCTTCTTGGGACTATAAGTATGGCAGAGGACTAATGAGATTTTCTTGAGTCAAGGAAAATATACAGTAGAGATATTGAAGAAGTTCGGTATGACATACTACAAATCCATGCCTGCACCAATGGTGATGGATTTGAAGAAGATGAACAATGCTTCTACTAATTCAGGCGAGATTGATCCACATTTATACCAACAACTGATTGGATCATTGATGTATCTAGTTAACACCAAACCTGACATATTCTATGCAGTGAATGTATTTAGCCAATTCATGAGTTAGTCGAGATAGACTCACTGGATAGCAACGAAGCATGTATTGAGATATCTATGAGGCATAGTTGGATATGGCCTAAGATATGCCTCTGGTGTAGACATGAGTTTGGAGGAATATGTCGATGTATATTGGGCAAGGAGCATAGTTGACCGGAAGAGCACATCCGGTTGTTTTTTTTCCTTGGGGACTACCATAGTTTCCTGGTGCAGCAGGAAACAGAGCTCTGTAGACTTGAGTACCGTAGAAGTAGAGTATATATCATTGAGTGTGGCAGTCCGTGAAGCAATGTGACTTCACAAGCTCCTGATAGATTTATTTGGTCATAAGATGGATCCTACCATTATTCCTTGTGATAACCAGAGTTGTGTGAAGTTCTCTGAGAATCCTGTGTTTCACGATAGATAAAAAAACATTGAGATAAAATATCATTATATCAAAGACATGGTGCAGAGGAAAGCAGTACACATGCAATACCTTCCTACACATGAGCATATTACAGATATCTTCACCAAAATTCTTGCCAAGACAAAGTTTGAGTACTTCCGTGAGAGACTTGGCCTAGTGGAGAATGCCTCCCTAGCTAAGAGGGAGTCTTGATAATTACAAATTTGTGAGACATCCTCCAGGACACAGACTGATTGAGTCAACCTGTGAGAGAGCCCATGTGTTGGGTGTACCCATGAGATGGGTGTGTTGTTCCTCTCTGGACTGAGATGAAATGTTGTGTGCCCCTATATGGGGTGAACGTGCCCATGTAATGGGTGTGCGTCAGACTCTGGACTGAGTTGATATGACATGTGGTCTCCTGCCTTGTGGACTCAATTGAGTTAGGCTTGAGATGGTACTCCATATGATTCTCCTGTGGACTCAGTGAGATAGAGATATTTTGAGTAGGATGTCCCTATAGCTGAGCACAGGTGGACCTGCCCCTAGTGGCTGAGCACTAGTGGATGTGTGAAATAAACCTGAGCATTTGTTTATTGTTCAAGTACATGACTATAATGAAATAAACCTCATGCTTGAGCCCAACATAGTGAAAATTCAACAATTACTAAGATGAATGTAAACTCAAGCATCTACACATCAATTATATCTTTAAGCATATAGTGATCTGGGCTGATACACCATTTTTCTACCCCATTCTAAATAGGTCTATGATAATGATTATCATG
This sequence comes from Picea engelmannii, assembly GCA_009831015.1. NCBI lineage: Eukaryota > Viridiplantae > Streptophyta > Pinopsida > Pinales > Pinaceae > Picea > Picea engelmannii. The sequence continues at coordinate 81,174 of ML782155.1, read as the reverse complement.
CCATGAAAAATCTTCCACACCCGAATCTTCTTTTTTGTTGTCACATCAGAGCACTGTATATTGATAAAATTGTTTTTGCGGAAGAACTGTTCTGGATGGATGAGTATAGTTTGCAATCCCATCTCTAGCAAGACTATCATACCACCATTGTTTTTTTTCACATCCTTGATGTTGAAAACATGATTCCAGGATTGCACTTCCTGTAGTATATAAAGCATGCTTCAGAAAAATCTTTAAAAAATCAGAAATACAGATTGGACCCAAAAGATTAGCAAAATTCTATTTGTGGATCTTTTCAGAGTTGTAGCTTTATTAGCCTTTGCTACACTGACATAACGAAAAGACAGAGGGTGTTTAATAATCTCAACAATTGAGGGTTGTAGATATTGAGCCATTCTTGGAATGTTTGATGGCAACCTTTGTCCCTTTTTCCAGGCTTCTTCCTAGAGTATAAAATTACATCCCATATATAGTTCAAATAACCATTTTAGATTTTCTTTTATGTCAATGAATGGACCCACAACATCCACTATATTGGCTATCAAATTCATCTAGATTTTCATCAATTTATTTCTTGAACCATCATCAGTGTGGCCTAGATTAGAATGAGATACATCGAATCAAAATACCATATTTTTCAGGCTAGTGAGGAATCCTTTCTTCGCTTCCAGGAGGGTGAAATTACTGCTTCTCAGAGGATTGATTGTTGCTTGAATAATCCGATCATGAAAAACCAACTCCCTTGATTATGTTTCCTTTGATTCATGGTGTGTAAGTGCGGAGCTTTCACTCCAACTACAATCATCGTAGCACGCTTCTGTTGTCTCTGGAAAAATGTCGAATTTCAAATCATCACGACAATCCCACATTTTATCAAACATCCGATGATCTGGATTGTTCCTTGAATTAGTAGTAGGGTCACCATAAACTAGGTCTTCATCACAAATTCTCTAACTTACATTTAGGATTGGCTAGCTTCATGTGGTACCGAGACTGTGCTTGTCATCCAGTTGGTAATTTAGGGCAGAAAGAATATCTTCATCCGATAGAGTGATGAATCCCTCACTCTTCATAGGAAATTGTCTATCTATACTGTCTTGAAATGTCTAAACAAGGTCAGGCTTATGCCTTTTACAGACCAAGGATGAAGCCATAATTGGCATAAGTTCCCTAGGGTCCATCCAGAAAGTCAACAACAACAATGTTAACTATTTTCTACATCAATCAGTAAGGGATAGAGACCAAGGAAAAAGATTTAGGGAACAGAAGGAGGATCCTCTTCCTCCCTGTGATATTCTACTATGGCTAAACCCTACTGGCCAAAAACAACCTCCTTTGAAAGATCATCAACAAAAAAATTGAACTGCCTCTTTACATGGGCGAAGGAGATTTCATCAAAGTGTGCAGAAACAACCTTCACCTGATCCAACAAAGGCCTCATTGTGATGTTTTGCATCCTGTAAGATTGATTCACCCACTCTATAGCAAGTTTAGGGTCACCAAACCCCTATATCTCATAAATACCTTTGTCTAAATCAAGCTTCAAAAGATTGAGAAGAGCATGAATGTTGGCCCAATTATTGGTTCCCCATTACAAAGTAATTTTGAAGGTATAAAAGAAATTATCAGAGTTATAAAGCACACCTCCTCCTACACTAAGCCCTAGATTCCCTTGGCTCGTGCCATTTCTATGAAATGGATATGGATCTGGATCCGGATTTTCCAGAGTTTTGAAAATCCAGGATCTAGATATGGCAGGGAAATGCCACATACAAAAATATAATAAAAAAATTTAAATTTAAAAAAACATATTCAAATTTAATAATCAAAACCATTCATGAATCATGACATTAGAACTAAAATCGTTAGATAAATTATAAATCTGAAGACTGAAATCATGATGCATCATGCCTCATACAAAAAGGATAAATGTAAATACAAAATTGAATGTCTCCTCAATGGTCACTCTATTGATAAGATAATGTAGAGTAGGTCTAACTACATATCTTGAAATGGGTCTACATCCTCATCATCTGAATATTTCAACTCTACATTATGATCAACCAATCATCTTCCTTGAAATCTGCCTAAAAGTCTAAAGATTCTCAGCTAGTACGATGGTAAATGGATGTTGTACATTGTTTGAAAACATGTTATAGTCTATGTATCATACATTTCTAAGAGGAGCCTTCACCTAGAATTGGATGGGGTTGATCTAACTAAATTATTAATGACACAAGCATCCTGTGTACATAAAGAAAACTGAAAACTATGTATATACTATATACTATTATCTGTATAACATCCTAGACCTTTACCAAAGCTTTCCTGTTATCATCATGAGAAATTGAAAATTAAAATTTTAATGTCTTAGATGTTTCTCACTAGCATTATCATATGCTAAACAACCATAGATTTCCCGCTAGCATAATCATAAACTAAAAATTAAAATGTTAATGTCTCAGACCTTTCCTACTAGCACTATCATATGCTATACAACCTATAGGCTATAGGTAATTAATAATTTATATACAACTAGTTCTTTCTCAATGCTTGCAAAACCAATTTCAAGTGTTGTAATGCTCCTCTTTTGATTTTGATTAAACTAAAATTTCATCAAGATACACAATCACAAACTCACCAAAGAATGGTTTCAACACTTTTGGCATCAAACTTAGTCTTGAATGTTGTTTTCCAATAGTCTCTATGTTATCCAAATTTGGTGATAACCATTCTTCAAGTCTATCTTGGAAAAATAGTTAAATACAATGAGGCAGAGCATCATGTCATTCATTCAAGGCTATCGAATCTTATACTTGTTGTTATCATGTTGATGGCTTCTGAACACATCCTCAGTGCATCCTAAACCTATCGACTGATGAGCATGAGGAAAGGCTTCTCTCCTACAGCTCATTGACTTCTGTATATGTGTTTATCCTAGCATTTGAGGCCAAAGAGAAAAAACTTATGATGGAATATTGTCCAAAAGAGTTGGTCTAAGGTGTGGTTTGCTATCTCAAGGAAGTAGGATGTTGTTGATGTCTGGAAGAGGAGGGTTACCTACTGGAAGGGGAAGCTTTGTCCCTAGATATGAATTTGGAAATTCTTGCAAAGGTCTCTTTGGTGGAGGATGGGAAACCCATCGAGGTCTCATGGTTCTAGAACCTCAAGCTAGCTGAGATTGTAGGTCAATTGTTATAGGAGGAGACAAGGAGAAGAACTTCTGAAATAAACATTGATTCAAAAGCTCTGGTGACTAGGGGATGCTCTATGGAATGAAATGATGAGAGATCTAGTGGGAGGAAATCTAAATCTATAGAAAGATATGCCAGTAAAGGTAGGAAGTGACAAGAGTTGATGTGTTGGAGGAGCCATCAAAGAGGGCACAAAAAGAGACAATGCAAGCCTAACTCTTTGAAGGAGAAATAAGCAAATAAGGAGGAATTGGTTGTAGGGATTTATAGTTGTGAGGGTAGCATGTATCTCTCTTCTGCATGTTTGCTGACCAATGTCTATGAGGAGGCATAGTTGATTGATTTGGGAGCTTCCTGCTAGATAACTCTTCATAGGGAGTGGTTAATCAATTATGAAGAATCACATGGTGACAAAATCTTTCTTGGAGATAATTTCCTTATGAAAATGTCAAACATGGTAGTGTAAAATTCCATTATAGAGATGGATCCATGAAACCGATAACCAATGTGTGGCATGTGCTAGGATTGGAATGGAAAATTACTTTCAGCGAGCCAAATGGTTGATGTAGGAGTTGATAGATTCTTTTTTATAGAAGCTTGTAGATTGGTCCAAGGGGCTATGGTTTTGGCCAAGGTTGTTCTTCTTGGAGCTTTATACAAGTTGGATGTGATAATCAAATCATGGGTAGTGGTAGTGCAACGTCAACAAAAGGGACCAAATCAATGACAAAATTAAAGATATCAAGTATGATGTTGTGACATTGCCAGATGGGACATCTTGTTGAAAAGAGACTACAAGAGCTATGCACTAAGATGATTGTCTATGGAATTGATGATATAAAGGACTTCTTTGAGTTTTGTAAGGCACGTATGCTCAAAAGAAGAAGTGGGTTCTATTTTCCTTGAGCAACAACAAAGATCAAGAGGTTTTCAAGTTGGTGCATTCTAATATTTGCGGGCCTATGGAGTTGGTCTCCATTGGATGATCTCACTATTTTATCACTTTCATTAATGACTTCTTATGGAAGTCATGGGTTTACTTTATGAGGAAGAAAAGTGATGCGCTTGAAGTTCTTAAGATATTTATTGCCATGGTTGAAAGGAAAAGTAGGAAGGAGGTGAAGTCTTTGAGAAGAGACAATGGTGGTGAGTATTGTTCTAAGGAGTTCAAGGGATTTTTCAAATATCAGGGTAATACAAGGCCGAAGACCACTCCACATACTCTTGAGAAAAAATGTTGTCGCTAAATTGTTGAAACAAACCTTGATGGAGAAAGCATGGAGCATGAAAGTGGATGTTGGTTTGAGAAAAATATTTTGGGATGCAACAGTGTCTATAGAGAACTATTTGACCAAGAGATCACCTAGTTCAATTTTGGGTGACAAGACATTAAAAGAGGTTGCGAGTGAAGATGATCCATCGATTTCACATCTTAGGGTTTTTGGGTGTGGATTTTACATGCATGTACATAAGGTGAATAGGATAAAGCTTGATAACAGATCAACCAAGTGCATCTTTATTGGATATTCAGAAGGAGCTAAGGGATACAAGTTGTGGATTATGTCTAAGCATTGGCATAGACATAGCGGGAATGTGATCTTTAAGGATGAGAAATATTGTGAAGATCAACGTGAAGAATTTGTATTGGTATAAAAGGTACAACATGTAGTGATTCCAGATTTCTAATCTAGAGCTAGAGATCAAGTCTAAAAATTGTTAGAGGGGTCATATGCAGGAATTCTAAAGAAAGGAGATGAAAATCGGATTGAAAAAATATGCCATTGTGGTTGAATGAAACTATTTATCTTGAACATGATAATCTTGATTAGGGGTAGAATTTGAGGAGGAACCTTCACCAGTGAAAAATCCTTGATAGCTATGGCTATAAGCCAACTGATTTTATTTATTTTGCTTTATCTTTCATGGGTGATAAGAAAAAAAATGTCAAAGAAGCGCTTAATGGTGATGAAGCTCCTCACTGGGAGCAAGCCATGGAGAAAGAAATGAAGGCCTTGGGATATAACTAGAATTGGTAGTTCTGGAGTTGTCTAAAGGAAGGAAGGCGAAGAAGTTTAATGCAGATGGTACTGTGGAGTAGTATAAGGCTCATTTGGTAGAAAAGTGTTACTCTCAAGTAGATGGTGTTGATTATGAGGAGACCTTCTCTCTAGTGGACAAGGTGGCCTCTATTAGGTTGTTGTTGGTATTAGTCATTGCTTATGATTTGGAAGTGGAGAAAATGGACACAAAGACAATGTTTCTTCACAATGAACTCAAAGAAGAAATCTTCCTGAAGCAACTAGATCAATTTGTGGTAGAAGGGAGATAAGACATGGTGTGTGAGATGCATTTGTGCTTGTGCAAGATGGAAAACTAGAATGCCCTAGCTTTCCCCCACAGTGGAATGATGTTGTTCGAGATGCACTCGTACTTGTGCAAGAAGGAAAGCTAACACGTGCTAGCTTTCCCCCACAATGGAATGATGTTCGAGATGCATTTGTGCTTTTGAAATAGGGAAAGCTAGCATGCACCATCTTTACCCCACAGTGGAATGATGTTTGAGATGCGTTTGTACTTGTGCAAAAAGGAAAACTAGCATGTGCTAGCTTTCCTCCATAGTGGAATGATGTTGTTTGAGATGCACTTGTGCTTGTGCAAGAGGGAAAGCTAACACGCGCTAGATTTCCCCCAAGGTTGAATGATGTTTGAGATGTGTTTGTACTTGTGCAAGAGGGAAAACTAGCACCACAAGAACAAGCTAATCTTGAACAACATCATGCCAATGTGGGGGAAAGCTAGCGCGTGCTAGCTTTCCCCCTGGTGGAATGATGTTGTTCGAGATATGCTTGTGCGTGTGCAAGATGGAAATCTAGCATGCGTTAGATTTCCCCCATGGTGTAATGATGTTATTCGAGATGCACTTGTGTTTATGAAATATAGAAAGCTAGCATGCCCTAGATTTTTCCCATGGTGGGATGATGTTAGAGATGCACTTGTGCTTGCGTGAGAGGGAAAACTAGCATGCGCTAGCTTTCTCCCACTGTGGAATGATGTTGTTCAGGTGTGCTTGTGCTTGTGCTAGACAGAAAGCTAGCACGTGCTAGCTTTCCCCCATAGTGGAATGATGTTATTGAGATGCACTTGTGCTTGTGCAAGATGAAATGCTAGCACACTAGCTTTCCCCCATGGTGGAATGATGTTGTTCAAGATGCATTTTTGCTTGTTCAAAAGGGAGAGCTAGCACATGCTAGCTTCCCCCCATAGTGGAATGATGTTCTAGATGCACTTGAGATTTTGCAAGAGGTAAATCTAGCACTCGCTAGCTTTCCTCGATGATGGGATCATGTTGTTTGAGATATGCCTATGCTTATGCAAGAGGGAAACTAGCTTTCCTCCACAATGGAATGATGTTGTTCGAGATGCGCTTGTGCTTGTTCAAGATGAAAAGCTAGCATACACTAGCTTTCCCCCATGGTGGAATGATGTTGTTTGAGATGAGTTTGTGCTTGTGCAAGAGGGGAAGCTAGCATGCGCTAGCTTTCCCATGGGTGGAATTATATTGTTTGAAATGCGCTTATACTTGTGCAAGAGGGAAAGTTAGCATGCACTAGCTTTCCCCTTCGGTAGAATGATGTTGTTTGAGATGTACTTGTGCTTGTGCAAGAAGGAAAGCTAGCACAACGTGCACTAGCTTTCCCCCACAATAGAATGATGTTCGAGATGCATTTGTTCTTGTGCAAGAGGGATAGCTAGCACGTGCTAGTTTTCTCCTGCAGTGGAATGTTGTTGTTCAAGATACACTTGTACTTGTGCAAGAGGGAAAGCTAGCACGCGCTAGCTTTCCCACACAATGGAATGTTGTTGTTCGAGATGCACTTATACTTTTGCAAGAGGGAAAGCTAACACGTGCTATTTTTCCTCCATGGTCGAATAATGTTCGAGATGCACTTGTGCTTGTGCAAGAGGGAAAACTAGCACGGTGGAATGATGTTGCTTGAGATGTGTTTGTTTGTGCAAGAGAGAAAGTTAACACGTACTATCTTTCCCCCATAATGGAATTATGTTCGAGATGCACTTGTGCTTGTGCTAGAGATAAATCTAGCATGTGCTAGCCTTCCCCCATGGTGGGATGCTGTTGTTTGAGATGTACTTGTGCTTATGCAAGACAAAAATCTAGCATGCACTAGCTTTTCCCCATAGTGGAATGTTGTTGTTCGAGAAACACCTGTGCTTTTGCAAGACAAAAAACTAGCACGCACTCGCTTTCCCCCACGGTGGAATGATATTGTTCAAGATGAACTTGTGCTTGTGAAGGAGGGAAAGCTAGCATGCGCTAGATTTCCCTCACGGTGGAATGATGTTATTCGATATTCATTTGTGTTTGTGCAACAGGGAAAGCTAGCACACGCTAGCTTTCCCCCACGGTGGAATGATGTTGTTCGAGATGTGCTTGTATTTTTGTAAGAGAGAAAACTAGTACCCCCATGAGGGAATGTTGCTCGAGATGAATTTGTGCAAGAAAAAAAGATAGCACGCGCTAGCTTTCCCCCATAGTGGAATGATGTTGTTCAAGATACATTTTTTCTTAACAACATCATTCCACTGTGGGGGAAAGCTAGTGCATGCTTTCTTTCCCTCTTGCAAAAGCACAAGTGCATATGGAACATTATTCCACTGTGGGTGAAAGCTAGCGCGTGCGAGTTTTCCCTTTTTCACAAGCACAAACACATCTGCTAGCTTTCCCCCACATTGGAATGGTGTTGTTCTAGATGTGTTTGTGCTTGTACAAAAGGGAAAATTTGCATGTGCTAGCTTTCCCCCATAGTGGAATGATGTTGTTCTAGATGCGCTTGCACTTTTGCAAGAGGGAAAGAAAGCACACGATAGCTTTCCCCCACGGTGGAATGATGTTGTTTGAGATGAACTTGTGTTTTTGAAAAAGGAAAAGCTAACATGCACCTAGCTTTCCACACAATAGAATGATGTTATTCGAGATGCACTTGTGCTTGTGCAAGACATAAAGCTAGCACACGCTAGCTTTCCATCACGGTGGAATGATGTTGTTCGATATGTACTTGTGCTTGTGAAGGAGGGAAATATATGCAAGAGGGACAACTGACACGCACTAGCTTTCCCCCACAGTGGAATGATGTTGTTTGAGATGCACTTGTGCTTGTGCAAGACAAAAAACTCGCATATGATAGCTTTCCCCCATGGTGGAATGATGTTGTTCAAGATGCATTTGTGCTTGTGCAAAAGGGAAAACTAGCATGCGTTATCTTTACCCCATAGTGGAATGATGTTTTAAGTGCACTTGTGCTTTTGCAAGAGGGAAAGCTAGCATGCTCTAGCTTTCCCTGATGGTGGAATGGTGTTGTTTGAGATGCACCTTTGCTTCTACAAGAGGGAAACTAGATTTCCCCCTTAATGGAATGGTGTTTTTTGAGATGCACTTATGCTTGTGAAAGACTGAAAGCTAGCACACACTAGCTTTCCCCCTCGGTGGAATGATGTCATTTGCATTTGTGCTTGTGCAAGAGGGAAATATAATATGCGCCAAATTTCCCATGGGTGGAATTATATTTTTCGAGATGCACTTGTACTTGTGCAAGAGGGAAAGTTAGCATGCACTAGCTTACCCCTTCAGTGGAATAATATTGTTTGAGATGTACTTGTGCTTATGCAAGACGAAAAGCTAGCACAACATGCACTAGCTTTCCTCCATGTTGGAATGATGTTCAAAATGCGTTTGCACTTTTGCAAGAGGGAAAGATAGCATGTGATAGCTTTCCCCCATGGTGGAATGATGTTGTTCAAGATATGCTTGTGCTTGTGCAAGAGGGAAAGATAGCATGCACTATCTTTCCCCCATAGTGGAATGATGTTGTTAGAGACGTGCTTGTACTTTTGCAAGACGGAAAGCTAGCACACGCTAGCTTTCCCCCACGGTGGAATAATGTTGTTCAGGATGCACTTGTGCTTGTGCAAGAGGGAAAGATAGCACACACTAGATTTCCCCCATGGTGGAATGATGCTCGAGATGCATTTGTGCTTGTGTAAGAGGGAAAGCTAGCATGCATGCTAGCTTTACCCCATGGTGGAATGATATTTTTCAAGATGCGCTTGTGCTATAGAGAAAGCTAACATGTGTTAGCTTTCCCCCACGGTGGAATGATGTTGTTCGAGATGTACTTGTGCTTGTGCAAGACAAAAAGTTAGCACACACTAACTTTCCCCAATGATGCAATGATGTTGGGGAAATGCATGTGCACGTGCAAGACAGAAAGCTAACATGATGGAATGATGTTGTTCGAGATGAACCTGTGCTTGTGAAGGAGGAAACGCTAGCATACATTATCTTTCCCCCATGGTGGAATGATGTTATTCGATATGCATTTTTGTTTGTGCAAGAGGGAAAGCTAGCATGCGCTAGCTTTCCCCCATGATAGAACGATGTTTGAGATGCATTTATGCAAGACAGAAAGCTAGCATGCACTAGCTATCCCCCACAGTGGAATGATGTTGTTCCAAATGTGTTTGTTCTCATGCAAAAGGAAAATATTGCACACACTCGCTTTCCCCCACAGTGGAATGATGTTGTTTGAGATGCGCTTGCACTTTTGCAAGTGGGAAAGAAAGTACGCGTTAGATTTCCCCCATGGTGGAATGATGTTGTTCAAGATGCACTTATGCTTCTGCAAGAGGGAAATATGTTGTTCGAGATGTGCTTGTGTTTGTGCAAGATGGAAATCTAGCACACACTAGCTTTTCCTCATAGTGGAATGATGTTTTTCGAGATGCGTTTGTGTTTGTGCAAGAGGGAAAGCTAGCACACACTAGATTTCCAAGATATCTTTCAAGATGCACTAGCTTTCCCCCATAGTGGAATGATATTATTCAAGATGTACCTGTGCTTGTGCAAGGCGGAAAGCTAGCACATGGTGGAATGATGTTGTTTGAGAAGCGGTTGTGCTTGTGCAATATGGAAAACTAGCATGTGCTATCTTTCCCCCACGATGGAATGATGTTAGAGATGCGTTTGTGTTTGTGCAAGAGGGAAAGCTAGCACATGTTAGCTTTTCCCCACAATGCAATGATGTTGTTTGAGATGCAGTTGTGCTTATGCAAGAGGGAAATCACTAGCTTTCCCCCACGGTGGAATGATGTTGTTTGAGATGTGCTTGTTCTTTTGCAAGAGGAAAAGATAGCACACGCTAGCTTTCCCCCACGGTGGAATAATGTTATTCAAGATGCGCTTGTGTTTTTGCAAGAGGGAAAGATAGTACTCTCGAATGATGTTATTTGAGATGTGCTTGTGCTTGCGCAAGTGGGAAAGCTAGCACACGCTAGATTTCCCCCACACTAGAATGATGTTCGAGATTCCCTTGTGTTTGTACAAGAGGGAAATCTAGTACATGCTAGCTTCCCACCACGATGGAATGATAGTTTTTGAGATGTGCTTGTGCTTGTGCAAGAGGGAAAGGTAGCACGCGCTATCTTTCCCCGAAGGTGGAATGATGTTGTTCAAGATGTACCTGTGCTTATGCGAGACGAAAATCTAGCATGCGCTAGCTTCCCCCCACGATAGAATGATGTTGTTTGAGAAGTGCGTGTGCTTGTGTAAGATAGAAAGCTAGCACGTGCTAACTTTCCTCCACAGTGGAATGATGTTTGAGATGAACTTGTGCTTGTGAAGGAGGGAAAGATAGCATGCACTAGATTTCCCCCACGATGGAATGATCTTATTCGATATGCGGTTGTGCTTGTGCTAGAGGGAAACCTAGGACACTGGGATGATGTTGTTCAAGATGTGCTTGTGCTTGTGCAAGAGGGAAAGATAACATACACTAGATTTCCCCCACAGTGGAATGATGTTATTCGAGATGTGTTTGTGCTTGTGCATGTGCAAGAGGGAAAGCTAGGATAGGCTAGCTTTCCACCATGATGGAATTATGTTGTTTGAGATGTGTTTGTGCTTGTGCAAGAAGAAAATCTATCACAAGCTAGCTTTCCACCATGGTGGAATGATGTTGTTCGACATGTGTTTGTGCTTTTGCAAGAGGGAAAGATAGTACGTGTTAGTTTTCCCCCGTTAGTGGAATGATGTTCAAGATGCACTTGTGCTTGTGCATGAGGGAAATATATAATGCACTAGATTTCCCCCTCAATGGAATGATCTTGTTCGAGATGCACTTGTGCTTGTGCAAGAGGCAAAGATAGCATGCACTAGCTTTCCCCCACAGTGGAATGATGTTCAAGATGTACTTTTTCTTTTGCAAGACGAAACGCTAGCATGCTTTAGCTTTCCACCACGGTGGAATGATGTTGTTCGAGAAGCACTTGTGCTCATGCAAGATAGAAAGCTAACATGCGCTATCTTTCCCTCACGATGGAATGATGTTTTTTGAGATGAACTTGTACTTGCGAAGGAGGGAAAGCTAGCACATGCTAACTTTCCCCCATAGTGGAATGATGATATTCGATATGCGCTTGTGATTGTGCAAGAGGGAAAGCTAGCACACACTATATTCCCCCCACGATGGAATGATGTTCGAGATGTGCTTGTGCTTGTGTAAGAGGGAAAACCATTACACATTAGCTTTCCTCCACAATGGAATGATGTTGTTTGAGATGCATTTGTGCTTGTGCAAGAGGAAAAACTAGCACACACTAGCTTTCCCCCATGGTGGAATGATGTTATTCGAGATGCGCTTGTGCTTGTGCAAGATGGAAAACTAGTACGCGCTAGCTTTTCCCCATGGTGGAATCATGTTCGAGATGCGCTTGTGCTTGTGCAAGAAGGAAATCTAGCACACGCTAGCTTTCCTCCATAGTGGATACATGTTGTTCGAGTTGCATTTGTGTTTGTGCAAGAGAGAAATCTAACACATGCTAGCTTTCCTCCATAGTGGAATGATGTTTGAGATGCACTTGTGCTTGTGCAAGAGGGAAATCTAACACACACTATATTTCCTCTACAATAGAATGATCTTGTTCGATATGCGCTTGTGTTTGTGCAAGAGTGAAAGCAAGCTCATGTCAACTTTTATCCATGGTGGAATGATGTTGTTTGAGATGCATTTGTGCTTGTGCTAGAGGGAAAGCTAACATGTGCTAGCTTTCCTCCACGGTGAAATGATGTTGTTAGAGATGTGTTTGTGCTTGTGCAAGAGGGAAAGTTAACACGTGTTAGCTTTTTTCCACGGTGGAATGATGTTGTTTGAGATATGTTGTGCTTGTGCAAAAGGGAAAGCTAGCATGCACTAGCTTTCCTTTATGGTGGAATGATGTTGTTCGAGATGTGCTTGTGCTTTTGCAAGAGGGAAAGCTAACACGTGCTAGCTTTCCTCCACAGTGGAAAGATGTTGTTTGAAATGTGCTTTTGCTTGTGCTAGAAGGAAAACTAACATGCACAAGTATTATTTCATTGTGAAATGTTGTTGTTTTTGTGCTAGAAAGAAATCTTTCCTTCATGATGCAATGATGTCGTTGCCAATGTGTTGGAAGGAAAACTAGGGGCTAGTTTCCCTTCATGGTGCAGTATTGTTGTTGACAATATGCTTGTGATTATGTTATAAGGAAAGCCAAGGGAAAACTAGCAGATGCTAGCTTTCCTTCATGAGTAATATATTTCTTGGCAATGCACTTGTTCTTGTACTAGAAGGAAAGATGGCACATGTTAGCTTTCCTTCATAGTGTAATTTTGTTATGCTATAATGACAACTAGCGTGCGTTATCTTTCTTTGATAGTGGAATGTTGTTCTTGGAAATACATTTTTGTTTGCGCAAGAAGAAAAACTAGCATGTGCTAGCATTCTTTCATGATGCAGTGTTGTTGGTAATGCACTTGTGCTTGTGCTAGAAGAAAAACTAGCTTGGTCTAGCTTTCCTTCATTGTGCAATGTTGTTGTCAACAATTTTGTTGTTCTTTTTCTAAATGGAAAGTTTTTCTCGATGGTGCAATGTTGTTGTTCTTGTGCTAAAAGGAATTTTTTTCTTGATGGTGCAATGTTGTTGTTGGCAAAGTGTTAGAAGGAAAGCTTGTAGGTGCTAGCTTTCTTTCATGGTGCAATATTGTTGTTGGCATTGTGCTTGTGCTTATGCTAGAAGGAAAACTAACATGTGTTATCTTTCTTTCATGGTGCAATACTGTTGTTGGAAATCCGCTTATATTTATGCTAGAAGGAAATCTAGTAGGTGCTAGCTTTTCTTTACAATGCAATGTATTTCTTGGCAATGCACTTGAGCTTATACTAGAAGGAATGCTAGCATGTGCTACATTTCATTTGTGTTTGTATTAGAAGGAAAACTAACATGTGCTATCTTTCATTCACATTGCAATGTTGTTGTTGGCAATGTGCTTGTTCTTGTGCTAGAAGGAAATCTAGCATGTGTTAACTTACCTTCACAATGGAATATTATTGTTGGAAATGTGTCTATGCTTGTGCAAGAAGGAAAGCTAGTAGATGCTAGCTTTCCTTCATGGTGCAATGTTGTTGGTGGCAATGTGCTTGTGCTGGTGCTACACAAAAAACAAACATGCACTAGATTTCCTTCATTGTGCATTGTTGTGGGAAATGTTGTTGTTCTTGTGCCAGAAAGAAAGTTTCCTTCACAATGCAATGTTGTTATTGGAAATCTGCTTGTGGTTATGCTAGAGGAAAGCTAGCACCTGCTAGCCTTTCTTCATGATGCAATGTATTTCTTGGCAATGCATTTGTGCTTGTAATAGAAGGAAAGATAACATGTGTTAGCTTTCCCTTATAGTGCAATGTTTTTGTTGGTGATACGCTTGTGCTTGTGCCACTACTTATGCTAGAAGAAAGGCTAGTGGGTGCTAGCTTTCCTTAATGGTGGAATGTTGCTGTAAATGCGTTGATGCTTGTGCAAGTATAGTAGGAACTAACTTTCCTTCATGTTGCAGTGTTGATGTTGTTGATGATTGCAGCTACATGAGACATTCTCCAGGACACAAACTTGAGAGAGAGCCCCTGAGAGGGGTGTGTGGTTCCTATCTGAGACAGAGATGGAATGTAGAGATGGCCTCCTCTTTACAAAGAGTTGAGAAGAACTTTAGATGATTCTCCTGTGTAACACAGTGAGAAAGGAGATATGCAGAGTTGGACGTGCTTGTGGTTGAGCACAAGGTGAATGTGTGAAATCCCAAAGGGCTGGGTGCATCATCATGAGACAAAGATGAAGATGATGTATTATCCTCCTTGGAGTAGAGAGTTGTTGATGAAACTCCAGATGACTCTCATGTGTAATGCAGTGGGAAAGAAGATCTATTGAGTGGACATGTCTGTGGACGAGCACAAGTGAACGTGATCCTAGTGTCTGAGCACTAGTGAGAAGTGGTTCTTCTATGTAATGTAGTGAGCTAGAGATATGGACATCCCTATGGATGTGCCCCTAGTGGCTGAGCACTAGTGGGTGTATGAGATCCCTTTCTATATTGTTCAAGAGTCAGACCTGCCTGTAACCCTAATTGTAATGTAAAGGGTACATGTCGGCCCCACCTTAATGTAGTTGATAATTAATGTAAAAGATAATTAATCTGGTTAATATTAATCATATTATGAGATAAAGAGGTTTTCCCTGTTGTGCCAATAGAAAAGTGCGCACCTCTCTTGAGTGCTAGTCTTCTAGGGTTTGCAAGCACCCTCTTGTGTGCTAGGTTTTCTTGGTGGTGAAGGTCTTTCTCTTGAAGAATATAGAAAAGCATTTGGCTAGGTTTTCTTCCCTTGTTGAGAAGGGTTTCCTAGGATACTTCTTGTGTTCTTGTGCATGGTGTTTCTTCTTATGATCTTGGTTGCTACAACATTATTGGTTATGGTTAAGTTAAATGCAAAAATGGAATGAACTTCATGCTTAACCTTGTGTATTGAAAAATCAACAGATGTTGGCAATGTGCTTGTATCGATGATAGAAAGAACGCTAGTATGCATTAGTTTTCCTTCATTGTGCAATTTTGTTGTGGGAAATGTTGTTGATATTTTGCTAGAAAGAAAGTTTTCCTCCACAATGAAATGTTGTTGTTGGAAATATATTAGAAGGAAATCTAGAAGGCAGTAGCTTTCCTTCATGGTGCATTATTGTTGTTGGGAATGTGCTTATGCTTATGATAAAAGGATGCAAAATCTTGGCAATGAACTAGACTTGCTTCTACTAGAAGGAAAATTAGCATGTGCTAGATTTCATTCACGGTGCAATATTGTTTTTGGCAATAAGCTTGTGTTTGTGCTAGAAGGAAAACTAACGTATGTTAGCTTTCCTTCAAACTAGAATGTTGTTGCTGAAAATGTGCTTGTGTTTATGCAAGAAAAAAAGATAGCAAGTTATAGCTTTCCTTAATGGTGCAGTGTTGTTTTCAATGTACTTCTATTGATGCTAGAATGAAAGCTAACATTCACAAGTATTCCTTCATTATGTAATGTTGTTGTTTTTGTGCTAGAAAAAATGTTTGTGCTGGTGCTAGAAGGAAAGCTAGCATGTGCTTACTTTCCTTCATTGTTCAATGTTGGTGTGGGAAATGTTGTTTTCCTTATGCTAAAAAGAAAATTTTCCTTCATGGTGCTATGTGGTTGTTGACAATGTGTTAGAAGGAAATCTAGCAAGCACTAGCTTTCTTTCATTGTGCAATGTTGTTGATGTGAATGCATTTTTGTTTGTGCTAAAAGGAAAGCTAGCAAGTGTTAACTTTCCTTCATGGAGTAATTTTGTTGTTGGTAATGTGATTATGCTTGTGCAATCAATGATTCAAGGGTGCCTTTGACCTAATAATCACCATGGTTAGTAATTTGTCTTTGAGTGTGTTTGTTGGATATGGAACACGCTATGAAGATCCACGATGCTGCAATAAGTAGTGTATTTAAATATTATGTTGTTGTTGGTTTTGCACTTGTGCTTGAGTTGGATTGAAAGCTAATGGTTTATAGTTTTCCTTATGGCACAAGCACAATGGTCCAATCATAATCTTTTGAGCCACATAGAATAGTGTGATATTTGTACAATTTTCAAGTTTATGAATAATGTATTATTAAGTATACTATACTTTGCTTCCAATGCACAAGTACACAACTATTAAAGTAACAAGCACAAGTATTTTAACAACATGTATTATTTTTCTCTCCTAAAGAACATAGCATCTCTATTGTATAGTTAAGGGCTTCAAAAAAAAATTTCATTAATGGCTAGAGGTACAAGATCACACTCTACTTCATCAACATAACTGTCTAAAAACACTTAAATATACACTTTTTGAGGTTCTAAAGTTCAACATCCCTATGTATCCATCTTAAAGTGTATGTCCTCAGATGAGTTTAGGTAGGGAGTCCTAACATTTGAACTAAAGATTCAAAATGAGATTTCCTAACTTTAAGAATAAAAATGATAATTGTCTAATATTTATATTAACAAAGCTTTTGTTTGGAAGAAAATCTCTAGCTTGGTTTCCTATTTATCATGTTTAGACATTAAGCATCCTCACTAAGCTAGCTATAAATATCACCGCTCCTCATGGAATTTGTTTGACATCTAACATAACATCCATGTTGGACTTTCTTTGATTTTCCAAAGRACYTYGTGGTTCTACAACCTTTGCAAATTTCTTATGAGCACAATTCATACACATACATCAATAAAACAAGTGCCATCTCCATAGTTAAATAAGAACTTGGTGGTTTGATATGAGTTGATATTTTTCATTCTTTGATACTACTTGGATCTCTAATTGTCCGGTCTTCATATATATTTGATGTGTAATTTATATGTAAGTTGCCTTTTGGCAGATGGTGGGGAAAGGTTTTTCATTGCGCACAAAATCGTTTGCTTACCATTTTTAATTATTGCAACTATAATACTTTTTTGAAGGTTGTTTTATTTATAAGACAAACTTTACATGGTTTAACCTTAATTACAAGTTACAATTCAATTGTGTGTTAAGTGTTATTGATAATACATTGAATGTTTTTTTAGCAAATAGTGTTAAGTGTTATTGATAGTATATTGAATGTTTTTTTAGCAAATATTGTTAAGTGTTATTGATAGTATAATGAATTTTTTTTTTTAGCAAATACTAAGTTTCTTTAATTTGGTGTACATGTGCAAATGTTTCTTTCGCATTTTCTAGTGGAGACAAGGTAGATCTTCTGCAAGGTGGGTGAGGGTTCCATATTCAATATAGAGCTTGGTCATAAGGTGAATGAAAGGATGGTAAAGAAAGGATGCATAGTGGTTAATATTGAGAAGGTGTTAAAACATGATGCTCCTCTACCACATCCAATAGGATTTGAGCATACACTAGTGGGTGCATTGGAATCTTATGAGACTTGGCCAAAATTAGATTTGGAACCTCATTGTCATGATCGTCCCATAAATATTCCCCAAGATAGGGTTACATTCACATGTACGGGGGTTTCTCTTACACATGGATGCATGGGAACAAGCATGTGCATTGCCAAAGGAATGATAGTTAATGTCCATGAGGATGACATGGTTGAGGGTGAAACACTAGTTGAAATGGACTCCAATGTTTGCGTGGAAGAGATACATGGAAATTGTGAAAGATGTAGGATTGGGGATAAGTCTATACATTGTTTTTTTATATGGCCAATAAATAAGTTTGTGGACAACCGAGGTGATATGTTAAGGGTCAATGAAATGTTCAAGGAGCCACCTAAGTAAATGGTGACATGGGATGTGATAGAGGACACAAGTCCCTTAAACAAAGGGGATGGGGATTTTTATCATGAAAAATATATGGATTCAAATGATATGCATGCAATGAGGCCATATAAAAGGATTAAACAAGTTATGGCTACAAAAAAAGTTGCAAAATATCAAACAAAGATAGATGAAGAGAAAGAAATCCAACTTTTGGCAGGGGATGAATGTTGTAAACAAGATTGTCTTCAACATGTGGATAGGAAAGCCATTGTAGTTGCTAGAAGGGGTATGGAACACATAAATAAAAATGGTATTTGGGAATTTGTCTTGAATTCACCCATTTCAAACACAATTATGTCAAAAACCCATGTCCATGACCTACCTCATATTGTTATAAAAGTAAAGGACATGAGATTTAATGGTAATATTATTTGTAAGAAAGCATAGTACAAGATACATAAGATTCCTCAAAGCATCTTCTATAACTACCAACATTATTTCTAGCATGGACATATCAAAGCCATTCATGGTAACACCAACACATACAAACCATGTGCACATACCGTGGAAGCCATAGAAACATTACGCATAATTGTAATGGATAATTCAAATTATTCACCAAACCAAACACGTCAAGTTGAAGAAGATGGAAGGTCTACTCCTTTAAGTTCGTTGCCTTCTATTTACCCACAAATTTCTTTGTTAAATGAGATCAATGATGCTCTTCAAAAGCTCAATTACCCATCAATATCACAACCAACAATGAATAAGGTCTTGAATACTCATTTTCAAGATGTGGCATTCTCAAAGAATACCAACTTCAGTAAATGTAGTGAATGTATCATGTTGAAAGCACAGATAAAGTCAACAACTACAAAAGAGTTGGAAGAAAAGGCATGAGGTAGATTGAACAAACATAACAAGATTGTTATGTGTGGAAGATTTTTCTACTATGCCCATAGAATTATGTCAGAGCGATTTTCGAAGGAGTATTTGAGCATTATCCATGATAAAATGGACAAAACAAAGACTTCAATCCCAAGGCTACTTGTCAAATCAAAATCTACTACAGGAACAAACTTGGGTTTGTCATTGACAGGTATGCTAACACATGGACATATTACATAATTGTTTGGTCATTTATCCCTACCATATGTATATATGGGATCACAATTTACCATTACATCCTTTTCAAAGTGCTTGAGGGACCTTGAAGACCCACACCTCAATATGTACAGTGATTTGCTTTATGAGAGTGGAAGTGCTAGAAACCCACTCTCAAATGCATTACGAGACAATTGTATTTACTCAAAATGTAGAGTGTACAAGGATGATTTTCTATCTCATGGAAGATCAAAAAATCATAATGTTGATTTTAAACCTCTTCCTCCACATTTGTGGTTACAGTTGGACAATACAACAAGTGGTAATAAGAATCATTATCTTTTCATGTTTCTATCACTTTTAACTGCACTTGGTGTCTTCTTCATCACCATTGAGGTTGAGTTCTTGCTTGTGGGACACAGTTATGAAGACATAGATGGAACCTATCGAAGAATGTCTTCCAACTTGAAAAGTAAAAGCATATATTATTTACCTGAAATGATGGATACATATCACATGATTGAAAAAGAGCAAGATTTTCCATCTACACCGATTGACAAGGTGTATGACTTCAAATGTCTCCTTAATGGATACATCAAGGAGGAAAAAATGCACTAGTCGGACATCTTAATGTCTAGTACTTCCAATTTCTTGTACTCATTGATGTTCCAGTTCTAAGGTACAAAGGATCCATCAGAGATATTGAGTGGTAAGAACCAATTGAGTGGTGGAATAAAAGTGAGGAAGGTCGACCTAAATTTCCCACAGGGAAGCCATCTTTCTTAGGTCCGAAAGATAATGATGTTTATTTAAAAGAACTAAAGGAAGGAATAACATCATACATAAAAATGTGGAAAGACACTATAGACAATGATGATTCACCAATTGTTATAGAGGATTGGAAACATAAAGTAGAGTATTGGGAAAGAATTCTTGATATATTGGATGAAATCCACAATGATCATGCAATAGTGGAAGGAAGTAATTCATCTTCTAAGGATTTCTGACCCAAGACCAGGCAAATTGTCAATGCTAATCCTAATTCACTCCATGTAATCTCAAGTATTATGGATGGGTATTTTGATAATGTGACATATTAACTAGTATATGTTGGATCCAAGTGCAACAAGCCAGAGCCAACATTCAATCCTATGATTGATCTTGAGAAAGGAAAGATGTTACTAGCTAGATTAGGAAATGAGGATGAAGGGGAGATGATTCAGATGGAAAAAGCCACCTCAAATATATCCCAAGATGATCAAAGTGAGACTCTTCATGTAAAGGTTGATTGGTGGAAGCCTAATTCATGGAAATACAAGGGAAAAATATTAGAACAATACTGGGTACCAAATCCTGATGACATAGAACTTGGATCTATTCCAATTAATACCATAGTTTGGGCATGGATGCCAAAGAAAGAACATTGCAAGAAGACCGAGATAAATAAATGTGGTGTAGAAGTTGTACTTGCTCTACTTGATCTAATACCATAGATCATGTGGAGATGATTCATAAATGTAATTTTGTCCTTTGAAGGATATACTAATATACATGAAGATACACTTTTCAATGTTTGTTGTATATCAATTATTCTCTTCATATTTATTTTTTTGAGGAGTTTTATGTTATTTAATACATATATGCAAATTTTGGTTCAACTTTAATGTATTCATGTGACGATGCTTTATGCAAATTACATGACACCATTCAATATTTAATTTTTCAATGCTTTGTTTAGATCAACATAACTTCTCACTATATCAAACTTGCATAATCAAATCCAATAATGCACTTAAAAACATTTTATAGACTTGGTCTATTAAAACTATATTGGAGTAGCTAATTATTATTATTTTCAATATAAAACATTTAAACACTTCATGAATAAATGCTAGACACTTGTATAGTCTGAAGTGAGTTTTCCCTAATATTCCTTATTATATTTTATATAAATCAAATTGTACATTCCGTTGCATTCTAATTCATAATAATTTGATTTTGATAGCTAAATAACTTGCCAACTCTAAAGTGGTGTGAAGATTATACTCAACATAGATAAAACAATTACTTAGTGTCTATTATCAAAATACAAACACAATTAATATGTCGTTAATTTACAGGGAATAAATTTCTTACACAAACTATTATTCATGAGTCAATTCTTGATAAACTTTGCTTTAAT
>ML782155.1:34929-49902 GCA_009831015.1 Picea engelmannii | reverse complement strand
TGTGGAGGAGTATTACCATGTCCCTTTGGAGAATTTGGAAGAGGTTGTGAACTGGTAGAAGAAGAGGAAGATGGAGGTGAGGGTGGTGGAGAAGCACCATTCCCTCCATTTCCATTTGGAGTTTTATCACCACTGTCTCCCTTATTCTTTGAAGGGTTGGATCCTTCACCTTGCAACCTGGTATTCCTTTCTTCCATCAAGACTTTCAACATTTCTCTCATTTCCATGAAAGCCTTTCTGAGATCTTCATCTTCTGTAGGAATATGTTCATGACTCTCTTCATGAGCCATACTTGGTGAATGCCTCCTTGAAGCTTGAGGTGATGATATAATATTTCTTTTTGAAGGATGAGAACTTGGCTCTACAATTTGACCTTCTCCTCTTGTGAGTTTCAACCTTGTGAGCATCAGAAAACAAAAAACTTGCAAATAATCAAGCCTTCAAAAACCTAAGCTCTGATACAAAGTTGATCTGAAAATGATAAAGGCTTGTATTCTTGAAAATATTTGCAAGTTTTAATTCAAGTGTTCTTATGCAAAAGGATCAATTTGCAAACACAACTTTTATAAAAATTACACATTCAAGATGCATATAATAAGCATCAAATAACAGTGAACAGAAAACACATAACACAACACATGATAAAGGAGTTCACCCCTCTCTTGGGATACATCTCCTAGTCTAGCTTCCAATGGATATTTTGTATTATTTGTTCAAAGTGATAAAATATGTGCTTTACAATGCTCAAAATTCCAAATAGATGGCTCCAATGGCTTCAAAACGTCCAAAAATTGAAGAATATAGGCTTCCTAGAAGTTCCCCTTCAAACTTGTTGTCTATGCATCGTCAAAATGCACCTCTGCGTCCTCAACCTAGCCTCTACACTCATATTTGTGTTAAAACCTAGCACCGGGCGCAACCGCAAAATGGTGCGAACTGTAGGATGGTTAGGGCGCACCTAGCCCCTAACCGCCAAGCCATTGGGCATGTGGCTTACCATGTGACCACACCCGCACATAACAAAGGGCCAAGGTTTAACATATGACAATGTGCCAAGTGGCAAAGTGCACGGGGTTTGAATGGTTATATGGTATATATATATGTGACTGGGGGTCGGTGCTTAGACTTGGCCCGGACCGTGCCCCAACTCAAAACAAATGCAATTCAAATAAAATTAAGCCCATTCATATGTTAAGAACCATTGGTGGGCGCGTTGGTTGGGCGACCCTTCCCAAAGCTCTTCCCCTTGCCCGAAAGTCTTGGGGTCAAGTCCTGCCAACTACAAAAGTTTTATCCATAACCTAGGTGACACGTGGCGGCCTTTACTTGGGCCACGTGTCACCATTCCATTCGCTACCAATATGCCATGTGTCAGACACTGATTCATCCACATGTCTGCCACTCAACACCTGCCACATGTCATACAGCCTTGCCAACTCAACTCCTGCCACGTGTCGTACGACCCTGCCAACTCATCTCCTGCCACGTGTCGTACAACCCTGCCACGTCAACATCCGTACGGACTGTACAGTTAACACATTTTTTTTTTTCCTGTTTGATGATTTAAACAGAACGCGATATCTCACTCATCTGATGTCTGTTTGAACCCAAACGATTTGCGTTGGCTTTGTGACAACGAGGCCTACGCACTAGTTCGATTTGAAGCAATTCCAAGCACTTTGTATTTTGAGCAAAATTTGATCCCCTGGATCACATACCCATAGGGGAAGTCATTCTTCTTCCCATGATTCTAGGAGGAGATATTTATCATATGCATACCTAGAAAAGAGCCCTATATATTGAAGAAAGAGAACAGAGGAATAATTCCAGGGGGAATGATGGTCACAGGGGGAGTATGAGCAATGGATATTCAGCATTACATTATAGTGATATCCCTTGTTCAAAAGGGGAAAGATTATTCAAAGGAAGATCAAAGGCATTCAGACAGGGGGAGCAACCCCAAAGTGAGTTCAAGTAGGGGGGGCATCCCCAAGGAGAGAAGACCCTTTCCCATTGATGTCAAAGGGGGAGAGATAGTCACATTGATGTGATTGATGTTTAATGGGGAGAGATAGTCACATTGATATGATTGATGACTATAAGTGTAGAGCATGCTTTCTCTACATGTTGACATCAATGATTGGTGCTGACATCAATGCTGGTATTGCCATCAATGCCAAAGGGGGATATTTTTGTATCATGTTGTCATTGATGCCAATGGTCTGATTGATTAATGTCAAATGATTGATGTCAAGTGATTTAGTGATTGATTGATGTCAATGGATTGATTGATAGGCTTGATTGACTGATGATTGATGTATATATATTATCCTTGATGAAAATGATATATGTCAAGTGGAAACCAATCGATTGAAGATGTTATCATTGATATGATGCATAGATGAAGATGGATCAATGAGTTGTCATTGATACATGATGAAGATGGATTCTTTTGATATATGATGCATAGTTTGTTTGATGAAAATATGACTCATTATTTTCTTGTCATGGTACAAATGGATGAACTCCAAAGTGGTCCCCTTATGGTGAAAGCCCTCACAGGAAGATGCTTTGTGGTTGAGTTATGGTTGAGAGAACCCATGTTTGTATGTGGAATAAAGAGAAGAAGATCAGTGAATTTGTCAGTGAAACTATCCTAGATGGATAGTGCTTGTCATGCCATTTTTGGTGGTATGTGGAATGTCACATAACTCCTCACGGTTTGAAAGTTATGGCCCTACGAAGTTGAAGGACCCCCATATGATGGCTTGAAGCCCCATAAGGTCAAAAGAAGTGAAGGTGCTTGAGAAGAAGAAATTATTATTTAAATGATAAAGTAAAGTGACAAAGTCAAGTTGGATTATTTAAATAATAAATAAAAGTGACAAAATCAAGAAGGAATATTTAAATGATAAAGATTGGAGAACTTTCTATTTATGGAAAATGGTTAACCCTAAAATAAGGAAAATAGGTTAAGTGACCTAGAAATGGGTTAAGTGACCGAGAGGATGAAATTATAAATAAGATAGCAATGGTATCTTTTAAGACATCCTTTTTGTGGATCAATGGAGAGCTTCTTGTGAGATTACCTTTTGGAGTGTTGATGGAGAGCTTCTTGTGAGAGAATCTTTGGTGTGGATCTCTTGAGCATGATTTAAGATCTATTCTAAGAAAGAGAGCATGAAAAAGATCTCATGGATACATCAAAGTTTCGGCAATATCGTAGATCTTGACAGAAAAAGTTTCGGAGCTTCAGAAATCCTAGTTTTTGAGGTGTACGCAGGTTGTAATGGGCCAGGGCACGTACATATGCAGGTTGTATGAGGAAATGGCCTGTACAGTGGACAAAATCATGGAGATTTGTGTTTGAGCTGATGACTGGTTGTTGAAGACTAAAGCAGGTTCCAGATCTTCATTCTATGGGCTCAGATCTATCACTGAGACACTGGTATGGTTACATTATTGTCTTGATGGATATTATTGCTTGTTGTGTTGTGAATTCTTAGGGAATTCTTGGTATGGTTGTTGTGATGTGGTTTATGCTGGTTGATGGAGTGAGCAGTACTCTTGTGGTTCAGTTGTGATATGTTTTCTATGGTGTTGTAACAGAGGTCAAAATTGACTGGCTTCCCAAGGCATGAAGAAGGCATTTCAAGGATCTTGTGTACGGGGAACAGTTGATATATCTAGAGTCATACAAAAGCAAGTGGTATTTACATACTCTGAAGAATGGATGAAAGAGATCGATGGAGAGCGACGTCTCGCTTTGGAAACTAAGGTGGAACAAGAAATAGGCCTTTGCCATGTAATCGATTTGATTGCTTCTGGAGGAAAGTTTTGACACAGGGAACCATTCTTTTGTATCCTCAGATGGTTCTGCATTCTCTAAAACAAAAAGGCTTAGGCAATCAA
Source organism: Picea engelmannii (assembly GCA_009831015.1). NCBI lineage: Eukaryota > Viridiplantae > Streptophyta > Pinopsida > Pinales > Pinaceae > Picea > Picea engelmannii. The sequence continues at coordinate 45,990 of ML782155.1, read as the reverse complement.
GAAAGTGGATGTAGTTATTTCAGCTGTAGGTATTGAGCAGCTGATGAGTCAGATGAACATTATCAAGGCCATTAAGGAGGTTGGAACCGTCAAGAGGTTTCTTCCATCCGAGTATGGATTTGATTACGACAGAGTCCATGCGGTGGAACCTCCGAAGTCCATGTTTGATAACATCGTGAAAGTTCATAGGGCCATTGAGGCAGAAGGTATCCCTTATACATATGTCACTAGTAACTGTTTTGCAGGGTATTATCTACCAAGTTTGGGGCAGTTGGGTATTGCTGTCCCTCCAAGGGATATCGTTGTCATACTTGGAGATGGAAATACCAAAGCTATCTTTGTGAAGTAGAAGGATGTTGCAACATTTACCATCAGGGCAGCGGATGACCCTAGAGCTCTGAACAAGTCTCTATATCTCATGCTTCCTGGTAACAACTATTCTATTAATGAGCTTGTATCTCTGTGGGAGAAGAAGATTGGCAAGGCTTTGGAGAAGCTCCATATATCGGAGGAAGAGTTGCTGAAAAAAATTGCAGAGACACCATTCCCGAATAATCTTGACATGGCACTTTGTCACTCTGCGTTTGTGAAAGGGGATCAAACAAAACTTGAAATTGGACCTGCTGGAGGAGACTTGAGATTGACAGATGCTGAAATTACTAGAACTACTGTTGAGGCAAATCATAGTGCAATTGTACTATTTTCTGGCATGATACATCGTGAACCACATAAGGACATTTCCAGGATTGAGTTACAGTATATCATTGATGATTATGGAGAATGTTTTCATAGGATTGGACGTGGACGATATAGATAGATATGGAGAACAGACAATTGTCAGCCTGGAAGATTTTCAACACGCAGAGCTAGATATTCTTGTATATTCTGCTACAAAAAATTATAGATCGTGTAGATAATGGTGGGGGAAAAACAAAACATGCTCTTAGATCTCTATGCTGGAAGAAGAAAGGTCTTCATGTTGAGGAAGCAATTCTCATTGAGTGGATAGTCTTGGAGTGGACATAAGAGTTCACTGTGGAGCTAAAGTCCACACCGTACGAATTGCATTCAACTGCCGGGCTAATTCTGAAGATGCTGCGGAGAGACAACTTCGACGCTTGCTATTCCCTCGTTTTTGCCATGAGCATCGAAAACCACTTATTGGGCGGACACCCAGGAATCGTAAGGACAGAAGCCTTCTACTGCCCAGAGATAGATCGTTAAAGAATCTCAGAGCTCCGTGATGGAAGGGATCTCCAGCATTTACTCGATGAGCATGGCCATGGTATTATTTCTCAGAGACAAATCGCCAGAACAATCCAATCTCTTGTCCAATCTCTTAAATTCTGCCACTGACGGAATATCATTCACAGAGACGTAAAACCATCCAGCACTTTTATAGCGAACAGTGGAAACTCATCATCTTGGGCTTTTAAACGTGGAAATGTGGGTGTGAGGAGCGCATATGATATGGTGTATGAAGAGCAGGTCCCTTGGCAGGCGGCAGAAGATCGCTCATTCGAATCTCAGTAACGTGAACGACCTCGACTCGTTCGTATCGAAGAGGTGTTCAACAACGCTGGGAGTAAACCGGAGGTCACGTGAAGTTGCTGAAAGAACCACCTCAAGGAACCTGGATGCAGTTAGATTAAGTGCCACAATATTTCTGAGATTGTAAAAGGAGAAATTGTCGCATGTGATGCAGGTCGCTTACATCATTTTCGAGCGATTTTCTGAATAAAAGAATATGTCAGCTCTGCTCGAACAAATCCACTTCAAATCAGAGACAATATTCCATGAGAATAACAGGCGAAACGAATCTGGATGTGTGCATCCGTTTCAAGAGTAACGAGGCGCATTCTATTTTAGAAGATGGGTGGAGCTTGCGAGGAGCCGTTACTACACGTTGTGAGGTCGTGGCATATTCTGCAGCTTCAGCCACCGGTTACCTGCAACAATTCTGATTCCTTCTGCGCAATTTTGAACGATTATGACACCTGGCTGGACAGAATCTCCTGCAGAGTCGCTGTGGTCGTCTATCCTTCCACAGAAGACGAGATTCTGCATGCGGTGGCCGACAGTGCGAGGAAAGAAAACTGACGGGAGAGCCACGATCTTCTTCCACCGCAGAGAGAGGGAGTAATTAATTTCAGCAAGCCCGAGAACCTGCAAAGTTTCTGGAACGAGATGTGGGGCAAGAAACGCGACATAGAGACAAAATGCCCCGAGAGGAAAAGATGGCCATAGTTGAGAGCACCATTATGGAAATGGGTCTGCAGGACTGTGCGGACACTCCGATCGGAAATTGGCAGCTGCGAGGGTTCATGAAATATCACGGTCCCAGAATCGAATGGAAGTCAAGCTAGTTTCTTGATGCAGTGTTACACATTCTTTCGTTAATATGACTAGAGATGTTGGGTACTACTGGTTAAGAGTTGTCATATACACATTCGTGACAATCTGCATTGAGACCATATACTACAACGTTGGAACTGATTATACTACTATTTTGGCCAGAGGTTCTTGCGCGTCCTATGTTTCTGGATTCTTGACATTCATGTCCATTGGAGGAATCCATTCTTTTGTGGAGGATATGAAGGCGTTCCAGCGTGAAAGATTCAATGGACACTACGGAGTGCTTGCTTTTGTCATTGCCAACACGCTGTCTTCAATGCCATATCTGGCACCGGTTGCAACAATATCCGGGACAATCACCTACTACATGGTAAAATTGCATCCTGGATTTACTCCTGCATGGCCGTCGTCGAGAGCTTGATGATGACAGTGGCCATCTTGGTGCCCAATTTCTTGATGGGAATCATCACAGGAGCAGGAATCCTGGGAATATTTATGCTGATTGCTGGATTTTTTTCGTTTTCTGAAAGATCTCCCCAAACCAATTTGGCGCTATCCCATGTCATATATTAGCTTCAACTCTTGGGCATTGCAGGGACAATACAAAAATGACTTGCGTGGACTAGACTTCAAACCACAGGAATGCCCAAAATCAGCAGCGACTATATCTTAAAAAATGTATTTGAAATCAATACAACACGGTCCAAATGGTTGAACTTGATTATCATTTTCTCTATGATTTTTATTTACCGCATGATCTTCTTTCTTTTGATCAAATACAACGAGAAGGTTGGCCCTTCCTTGCGAGCACGCTATGCGAAGCACAAGATGAGGTCCTCGGGAAAGCAGGCCGCCATGAACACCATAAGGTCTGTTACTCCAACCGGCCATTCTGGGAATAACGGAAACCTCAAGATCCGTTCAGAAATCTGTTACAGCTGCAGCGATCATTCAGTCCACTTGTCCAAGCCATTGGCAGAAGTTCGAGTAGCCTGCAGAGCTGGCAGACGCACTCAGCAGCCGCACAGTTCCAGAAGACAAAACACTTCATATTCCCTAGAACTCAAAGAGTTTTAGTTTAGAATTTTATTTTAAAAGACTGAGTCGTGTAACAAAAGGAAGAGGGGGGTGCATGAGCGCGAGACTAAAAAAAAACTTCTTTCGAAGAGATTTCCATTGTAATGACTGAGTTTTGTAAACCAGACTAGAGTAATAAAAATGATTTTTGCTTGCGACTGTGAGATTCATCACAGTCGTTTTCTTTCAGCATGTTTTCTTCTCTTTCAGATGTGTTAAAACTGTTTGGATTTCATTTATGTGTTTTCTTACTCGCAGCTGAAATGTTTTACCATAGCCTTATATCTTCCTTAATCCATTACGAATGCATTACATTTTGTTTTCCTCTAACTGATGGGCTTCGTTACATTTTAGTACGACCACTACTGCAACGAAATGATTTGAGTTTTCTGTATTTGTTTATTGCCTTTCCTCTGCACCAACTATCAGCTGTGTAAGACCAATCTACATTTTCAGAACTCTACATGTATCCTTTGCTACGTCAGCCTTTCTTTTTCTTTCCCCTACCGCATCATGATTTATCAAAGTGCTGAAAGATAGACCTATTTTGCCTCACTTTCTGCAAGTTATTAATCTCTGCTATTATCTCTTTTTTGGTTTTCATTTGACTCCATGCCCAATGGACATTTTCATTGGTTTAACCCTCAAACCCCACAAATCCAAGACCATCTTTTACCCATAAATCTGCCCACCTTTTTCACGCTACTTAAATTCCTATTGTGACATTTTTCGAGAGATCCCTCTCGGGTTGGAAGAGGGCAGCTTATAATCCAAAGTGGTTCAAGGTTTCCTCGGGATTGATTTGCTGCAGCCCATTTCAGTTCTGAGTGACAACATTTTTGGCGCCGTTGCCATGGACGGAGGACGAGGTTATCTTCCCTGGGATACGACAAAGTTCAGATCTATCTCTTGATGGTGAACAAGGGATAGACATTTGATTGGCTGTGATCATTCACCTGACGACTCCTTGGTTCGTAGACTCTACATGATTTTGTTGGCGACTCCACTGGTCTCAAATGTCGAGCTCATTCGCTGCCCGAATTGCTGCAAGGTTTGATCCTATGGACTTTACAAATGTTTATGGCTTTCCAAACATTGTTCCAGACATGAACATTTGGGCAGATATCCTTCCTAAATTCGGAGAAGATGAGGACGACAATCCCGGTCGACATTTGTTTGAATTCCACAAGCTCATGGAAGAATTAAATGTACATCATGAAGATGTCCTCATGAAAATGTTTATGTTTACATTGGGAAAAGATGCTAGACTCTAGTATAAATCTCTACCCCATTCCAGTATTCCTTCATTGAAATGTTTTCACGCACTTTTTCATCAACATTGTAGGAGGATATATCCTGCTGAAATCCTTTTTGAAGATTGTTGTAATACATGTCCTCTTGAGGAGGAAGAAAGAGTGGAAATTTCTCAAGTTGATGAAGGCGATCAGTATGAGGAGGAGTTGGCTCATAAAGATGCTGGATCTTGTGAACTTACTCAAGAAGAAGAGATTAGTCATCACAATCAACCTGCAAAAGAGATGGAAAGGAATGATGGTTGTTTCATTCAGGAAATACAGAGACCACCCTCTCCTTTAACTAAGGAAGAGATGGATCTGCCCCTGCACAACTCTATTGCAGCCCCTACTCACACAGATTTGCAGCTTTCACACACTCCCGGATATGAGTGTCAAATTTCTTCCAGCCCTGAAGATGTAAATCTGTTTTTAAATGGCGACAGTCAGGTGTTTCATGGAATTTTAAAACAAGTTAATGAACCTATTTGTGATGATTTCCTGCCAGAAGATCATATTTTAGACTCTGCTTCATTTCATGAAAAAGAAATGGTGGCCATGTTTAATGATCCTGAGCATCATAAACCAGAACATAGAGTAGTCATGGATGGTGTAAAACCTCAGGACCATATGTTTTTCCAAGACCCTTTTGTTGATCTTTTGGATTCATTTAATGGAGGAATATGCTATGTCATGAATGTTTGGTCACGAGAATTGATGGAAGGTTTGCAAATCCATGATCACCAACAGTTCAGATGGGGATTGTCCATTTCTTTTTTCAGCCTGCTCGAAGAAAATGTAAAAAAATTTCAAATGAGAAGACAATTACTGGATTGGCTTCACTGGCATTTTCGTATCATTTGATTCTGGAAATCTTTCAGTAGTTAGAGTAGGTGATGTATATAAATAAGCTTGACTTCAAGCACTAGATCGCAGTGGTAGTTTTCAATATGTTTTCAGTTCAGTTTTGAATCCAGTATGGTTTTGTAATAAGCAGTTTTTGTTCCGCTAAGATGCAAGTAAAGTGACAGAGTTCTGGAGTGGATGATTTTGGGAAGCCAAATGGATGAAGGCACTTGGTCTATGGTTCTTGGCACTTTCAAGAAAGCACCATCCCTAGTTGGAGCCAATGTTGTAACAGAGGTCAAAATTGACTGGCTGCCCAAGGCATGAAGAAGGCATTTCAAGGATTTTGTGTATGGGGTACAGTTGATATATCTAGAGCCATACAAAAGCAAGTAGTATTTACATACTCTGAAGAATGGATGAAAGAGATCGATGGAGAGCGGCGTCTGTCTTTGGAACCTGAGGTGGAACAAGCAATAGGCCTTTTCCATGTAATCGATTTGATTGCTTCTGGAGGAAAGTTTTGACACAGAGAACCATTCTTTTGTATCCTCAGATGGTTCTGCATTCTCTAAAACAAAAAGGCTTAGGCAATCAAGAAAGTGGATGTAGTTATTTCAGCTGTAGGTATTGAGTAGCTGATGAGTCAGATGAACATTATCAAGTCCATTAAGGAGGTTGGAACCGTCAAGAGGTTTCTTCCACCCGAGTATGGATTTGATTACGATAGAGTCCATGCGGTGGAACCTGCGAAGTCCATGTTTGATAACATTGTGAAAGTTCGTAGGGCCATTGAGGCAGAAGGAATCCCTTATACATATGTCACTAGTAACTGTTTTGCAGGGTATTATCTGCCAAGTTTGGGGCAGCTGGGTATTGCTGTCCCTCCAAGGGATATCGTTGTCATACTTGGAGATGGAAATACCAAAGCTATCTTTGTGAAGGAGGAGGATGTTGCAACATTTACCATCAGGGCAGCAGATGACCCTAGAGCTCTGAACAAGTCTCTGTATCTCATGCTTCCTGGTAACAACTATTCTATTAATGAGATTGTATCTCTGTGGGAGAAGAATATTGGCAAGGCTTTGGAGAAGCTCCATATATCGGAGGAAGAGTTGCTGAAAAAAATTGCAGAGACACCATTCCCAAATAATCTTGACATGGCACTTTGTCACTCTGCGTTTGTGAAAGGGGATCAAACAAAACTTGAAATTGGACCTGTTGGAGGAGACTTGAGATTGACAGATGCTGAAATTACTAGAACTATTGTTGAGGCAAATCATAGCCCAATTGTACTATTTTCTGGCATGATACATCGTGAACCACATAAGGAAATTTCTAGGATTGAGTTACAGTATATCACTGATGATTATGGAGAATGTTTTCATAGGATTGGATGTGGACGATATATATAGATATGGAGAACAAACAATTGTCAGCCTGGAAGATTTTCAACACGCAGAGCCAGATATTCTTGTATATTCTGCTACAAAAAATTATAGATTGTGTAGATAATGGTGGGGGAAAAACAAAACGTGCTCTTAGATCTCTATGCTGGAAGAAGAAAGGTCTTCATGTCGAGGAAACAATTCTCATTGAGTGGATAGTCTTGGAGTGGACATAAGAGTTCACTGTGGAGCTGAAGTCCACACCGTACAAATTGCATTCAACTGTCAGGCTAATTCTGAAGATGCTGCGGAGAGACAAATTCGGCGCTTTCTATTCCCTCGTTTTCTCCATGAGCATCGAAAACCACTTATTGGGAGGACACCCAGGAATCGTAAGGACGGAAGCCTTCTACTCCCCGGAGATAGATCGTTAAAGAATCTCAGAGCTCCGTGATGGAAGGCATCTCCGGCATTTACTCGACGAGCATGGCCATGGTATTATTTCTCAGAGACAAATCGCCAGAACAATCCAATCTCTTGTCCAATCTCTTAAATTCTGCCACTGACGGAATATCATTCACAGAGACGTAAAACCATCCAGCACTTTTATAGCGAACAGTGGAAACTCATCATCTTGGGCTTTTAAACTTGGAAATGTGGGTGTGAGGAGCACATATGATATGGTGTATGAAGAGCAGGTCCTTCGGCAGGCGGCGAAATATCGCTCATTCGAATCTCAGTAACATGAACGACCTCGACTCGTTCGTATCGAAGAGGTGTCCAACAACGCTGGGAGTAAACTGGAGGTCACGTGCAGTTGCTGAAAGAACCACCTCAAGGAACCTGGATGCAGTTAGATTGAGTGCCACAATATTTCTGAGATTGTAAAAGGATAAATTGCCGCATGTGATGCAAGTCGCTTACATCATTTTCGAGCGATTTTCTAAATAAAAGAATATGTCAGCTCTGCTCGAACAAATCCACTTCAAATCAGAGACAATATTCCATGAGAATAACAGGCGAAACGAATCTGGCTGTGCGCATCCATTTCAAGAGCAACGAGGCACATTCTATTTTTTCAGAAGGTGGGTGGAGCTTGCAAGGAGTCGTTACTACACGTTGCGAGGTCGTGGCATATTTTGCAGCTTCAACCATCGGTTACCTGCAACAATTCTGATTCCTTCTACGCAATTTTGAACGGTTATGACACCTGGCTCGACAGAATCTCCTGCAAAGTCATTGTGGTCGTCTATCCTTCCACAGAAGACGAGATTTTGCATGCGGTGGTCGACGGTGCGAGGAAAGCATATTGAGGGGAGAGCCACAATCTTCTTCTATCGTAGAGAGAGGGAGTAATTAATTTCAGCAAGCGCGAGAACCTGCAAAGTTTCTGGAATGAGATGTGGGGCAAGAAACGCGACATAGAGACAAAATGCCCCGAGAGAAAAAGATGGCCATTGTTGAGAGCACCATTATAGAAATGTGTCTGCAGGACTGTGCGGACACTCGGATCGGAAATTGGCAGCTGCAAGGGTTCATGAAATATCACGGTGCCAGAATCGAACGGAAGTCAAGCTAGTTTCTTGATGCAGTGTTACACATTCTTTCGTTAATATGACTAGAGATGTTGGGTACTACTGGTTAAGAGTTGTCATATACACATTCGTGACAATCTGCATTGAGACCATATACTACAATGTTGGAACTGATTATACTACTATTTTGGCCAGAGGTTCTTGCGCGTCCTATGTTTCTGGATTCTTGACATTCATGTCCATTGGAGGATTCCATTCTTTTGTGGAGGATATGAAGGCGTTCTAGTGTGAAAGATTCAATGGACACTACAGAGTGCTTGCTTTTGTCATTGCCAACACGCTGTCTTCAATGCCATATCTGGCACCGGTTGCAACAATATCCGGGACAATCACCTACTACATGGTAAAATTGCATCCTGGATATAGTAGCGCTATCCCATGTCATATAGTAGCTTCAACTCTTGGGCATTACAGGGACAATACAAAAATGACTTGCGTGGACTAGACTTCAAACCACAGATTGAAGGAATGCCCAAAATCAGCAACGACTATATCTTAAAAAAATTATTTGAAATCAATACAAAGCGATCCAAATGGTTGGACTTGATTATCATTTTCTCTATGATTTTTATTTACCGCATGATCTTCTTTCTTTTGATCAAATACAACGAGAAGGTTAACCCTTCCTTGCGAGCATGCTATGCGAAGCACAAGATGAGGTCCTCGGGAAAGCAGGCCTCCATGAACACCATAAGGTCTGTTACTCCAACCGGCCATTCTGGGAATAATGGAAACCTCTCGATCCATTCAGAAATCTGTTATAGTTGCAGCGATCATTCAGTCCACTTGTCTAAGCCATTAGCAGAAGTTCGATTAGCCTGCAGAGCTGGCAGACGCACTCAACAGCCGCAGAGTTCTAGAAGACAAAACACTTCATATTCCCTGGAACTCAAAGAGTTTTAGTTTAGAATTTTATTTTAAAAGACTGAGTCGTGTAACAAAAGGANGGGGGGGGGGGGGTGCATGAGCACGAGACTAAAAAAAAACTTCTTTCGAAGAGATTTCCATTGTAATGACCGAGTTTTGTAAACCAGACTAGAGTAATAAAAATGATTTTTGCTTGCGACTGTGAGATTCATCACAGTTGTTTTCTTTCAGCATGTTTTCTTCTCTTTCAAATGTGTTAAAACTGTTTGGATTTCATTTATGTGTTTCCTTACTCCCAGCTGAAATGTTTTTATGTCTTCCTTAATCCATTATGACTGCGTTACATTTTGTTTTCCTCTAACTGATGAGCTTCGTTACATTTTAGTACGACCACTACTGTAATGAAAGGATTTGGGTTTTCTGTATTTGTTTATTGCCTTTCCTCTGCACCAGCTATCAGTTGTGTAAGACCAATCTACATTTTCAGAAATCTACATGTACCCTTTGCTACGTCAACCTTTCTTTTTCTTTCCCCTACCGCATCATGATTTATCAAAGCGCTGAAAGATAGACCTACTTTGCCTCACTTTCTGCAAGTTATTTAATCTCTGCTATTATCTCTTTTTCGGTTTTCATTTGATTCCATGCCCAATGGACCTTTTCACTGGTTTAACCCTCAAACCCCACAAATCCAAGACCATCTTTTACCCATACATCTGCCCACCTTTTTCACGCTACTTAAATTCCTATTGTGACATTTTTCGAGAGATCCCTGTCCTGTTGGAAGAGGGAAGCTTCTAATCCAAAGTGGTTCGAGGTTGCCTCGGGATTGATTTGCTGCAGCTCATTTCAGTTCTGAGTGACAACATATGGTATACTAGTTACTTATATATTATTGATTTACCATTCATATTGTTTGGTTGTGGAGCATGAGTAAGCTATTGGAGAGCTTGGATGTGTTGTGGTCAGTTTGGACAGTGGAAGACAAAAGAAATTTTGCTTGCAGGTTGCAGAGGATCTGAGTGTGTGATGATCAAAGCAAAACCCTAGTTTCTTAGAAGTATATGCATGTTGCATTGTAGACTGGCCACGTACGTATGTGGGTTGTAGTGAGCCAGAGCACATACACACGCGGGCTGCACTATTGACAGGTTGCGTACATGTTGCAGATTGATATATGTTGAGGATTGTTGCCTCATATCAGTTGGTGTTGTGTTAAGAACCAAAGACTGAATACAAAATATCACAATAGATCCAAAGATATCTGAATACAATCACCACACAAGATCTATGAAACCATATAAAAAACCACAACTTTATTACAGAAACCCTTGAGGTAGGGCAACACCATACAATGGATCATATTATGGAATGGATCCTCTCCTGTTCACTTGTCTCTTCGAGGGGGCATCCTCCTATTGAGCTACCGCTCCAAATACAATACTTCTTTTCATCCCTCATTACATTGCTTGAACCCCTTTATATAGTGCTACCATCCCCTAAGAACATTCTAGAGAAGGAATCTTCTAGAAGTAAAACATTCTAAGAAGTCCTCTTACATTTATTATATCTAACTACCATAGTGGGCCTTATTTAATAATATAGTGGACCTAGTCCACCTTACATTGAATGACCTCCACT
>ML782154.1:1584429-1595383 GCA_009831015.1 Picea engelmannii | reverse complement strand
AACATAGATTAGATTAGATTAGTTCTACTTCAGTCCTGCATATACAGTGCGTGTGCTTCGTCAGTCTACGTACCCCGGGTTGACAATTAAATGGTTGGGCAAGTACTACAACGTTATTATAACGACATATATTTCACCTGACAGTAGTCTTGTGTGACCTCTTTACTCCATATGTGAGTCTGTTCAACAAGCTATTGTCAGCCTACATCATCAACAAATCATGTCAGAACATGTCCACATCATATCATCATCTCAAATGTACTAATGTCATAGTAAATCAATCAAACCTAAATAGCACACTCCCTGACTCAATCCGGAGTCCAAGGGGTTCCATCGATGCCTCTGAATCCTCAAGGTCCAAAACCCTGCCAACTCAGAAAAACCGAGTCAATAGCACCTGTGTATGTCAATGTAGTAAAAGAACATGTCATCTTCCTATGACACATCATAATCAAAGACAAATGTTTTAATATCATAATAATCCGGATCACTTGTGAGCAAGTGTCCTCACAGAATAAGTTCACTCAGTGCGCTAGAGAGGGATGTTACAAAATGTAGAAGCTATAATTTTCATCCACCATCTTCAAGGAAAAAAATCTATGTGGTGATATCAGCTCAAGTAAGTTAATAACATTAATGAGAAGAAGATAAAATGGAAGTATCTTAAAATATATTTTCAGCAGAAGTACTTGTCAAATAAATATTATGACAAGAAGGTGCAAGAGTTATTTCAACTCAAGTTGGGAAGAATGACCATGGAAGAGTACAATAGGAAATTCTTGGATCTTATAAGGTAAATGGACTTCAACATGGATGAGAAGGTCAAAATTTACAGGTTCTTGAGTGGGATTCCATCCTTCTTCAAGAATAAAATTTAGGTTGATTATCCCAATACAATGGAAAAATCATGTCAGTCAAATTATATGATTTAATACTTGTTACATTTTGTAACGTACCTGTACACTAGCACGTCATGCCATGTTATTTCTATAATTCCCTTCAAGATGCACTAGCACTAATTTGTGATGTTTCCAGCCACCACCATATGGTGGGTGTGCCCACCACACACAAGAACACACTTCTTGAGAAAATTTGAATTTTGATACAAAATAAATAAATAAAGATGGATGAAAGAATGAATGCATTAATAAACATTTTTGTTAAACTATTAAATAGTTGAAAAATATGCCATGCAAGACATAACCAACAAGAAGGCACATTGCAATAAAATTATCTTAGAGATAATAATTAATAAAAAATGAAAATAAGTATACAAGCCAAGAAACCATGACAGAGAAAACTTGTCTTTAACAATACCATTCACCAACTGGTTTCAGACCAAGGACATTCCCCACAACCTTAGAGACTATGATTTTTCCAAGTCTCAATAACAGGTCACCTATGAGCCAGGGCTATCAATACACAAGGACGAGTTCTAGAGTGACACTCATCTTCCCAAACCAGTGAGAACACAAGCTCTCAATCTCTTCTGAACACACAAAAATACAATGTACAACATATCTCTTCCCTCTATCCTTCAACACCAAAAGAGAATGAACCTAATTCACTTCCGCACAGTACCTCAGCTTGTCCACCTCTTTCTAGGGAAACAATGCATCTAGTCAAGAATATCAATGTTGGAAATCTCAAGATTCACAACTGTCAACAAGATTTGTCATCATGGAAATGCACCCATGCACTAAGGCATTAATGTATATGCTAGATTATGAAAGTGATTCCTATAACCAACTAACCATGTTTGATTTCATTAAACAAGTGTTTCCTCTTTTCCCTAGGAAAAACAAGAATGGTCAAGAAGAGAGAATTTAAGAGAAATCACTCCAAAATGAATTTGATTCACAATGAAGTTTCCAACAACTCCCCCAAAACCCCAAGACAATCAATAACATGGTTTAAATACTAGCGATCCCCAAGGCCAACGTGGTCTTCCCAAGAGACTCATGTGCCCCCTCATATGCTCCCCAACAAAAACATGTGTGAAAATTAATTAAAAAAAAACATACAGGATTACCCCCCTGGTTCCCCCCTCTCTCCTAGAATAATAGCCCCCTATAACTCTAGTATGTCTCCTTCCTACAACCAACAATGTACTTATATTATTAAAATGTTCAAAGCATTACATTTTCCTAGGCACTCCAACCGGTTTCAGTTTTATAGGAACTTCGTATTTTCATCAAATAAACAAATTACATTATCAAACTAGGGATTTAAAATCGAGGTATTACAAGGAAATCATATACAAACTCTCCCATGATAGCAAAAATTCACCTTAATTCACAATTCAGTGCCAATATTTATATCATCTTGTTATACATCCATTCAAACTAAGAATGAATACCATCCATTTGGTAATCACTTTTTAATGCGACCACTTTTTATATGCCTTATGAAATTCTCTTAAACCCCATCAAAAATTATAATTCATACTAATGAACGTGTACAAAATCTAGTGTACTATTGAAATATACAAATGATAAATTAGATGCATGAGGTTATCTTGAATACAATTACAAATAAAAGGGTTTGTTCAAGATGCTTCAGGCATTCTATTGGTTAACTATTGTTGATGGTAAAAAATATGGAAAATCCTTTCCCTTGGCATCCTAGATGAGAGACATTCATAAAACGATAATGCATTGGGACTACATGAAGTGAGGAAAACTAACATGTCCAAGAGGATAAGCAGATGCACTTACCTTCTAGAAAATATTCATTTTGACACAGGTTAAGTAGATGAACTTACCTTCTACCACCTATTCATGTCCAAGAGGCTAATAATATGTACTTACCTTCTAGCACCTATTAAAAATCACCCACGCAAACATTGTACGATGATTTGGAATATAAACTAAGAGATATATGTGACATGAAAATATGCTTGATCCATTTCTAACTCAAAATCATTGCATACAAGTTCAAACCAAAATATTTGATGTAATACATGTATATACTATTTTTTTATTGGGGGCATGAATGGAAAATACAAATCATGTGATCTCATCCCTTAAGTGGTCCAAAGCACATATGGGGACCCAAATATTTTATTATTGGCAACTAAAATTGAGATCTAGTTTTATGCGCATAATTGTTTAAAGTAGTACAACAATTCATGAAAATAAACCTTATTTGAATGGACCACAAAAGTAAAATAAACAAGATGGAATCGTACATATCCATATAAATATACTTCATGCAATTTTTTTTTTTTTTTTCTAGAATGTTGTTTAAAAACATTGTAATGGTATACCATCTTCAATTATTCGTTCATGATCGACTTTTATCATTTTTCATTTTCTAACTTTCATTTTTTTCTTTGATTGAACCTCTATTAACTTTATGCATGTTGCACACACCAAATGACTATATTGACATCATGTGAAATTTCATTGATAGTCTTGAAAGTGAACATGACTTTATGTTTGATGGGTTTCTTGGAAAAACTAACCTTTAAGTAATATGGATCCTCTTTCATATATAAATTCATTATCGTTATAATCCTCCAATAACTTGATCTTTCATTATGTGCACCGCATCAAATAATATTCCAAATTTTCAATCATTGTCTACAAGTGGTACCACAACGAATATGTCTCTTGCAAATAAGGGCATGTACCAACAAGAAAATTGTTATATAAACATGCAAAATTCTACTATACACACACACACATTGTTTAAACATAAAAACTATTTTTGAACAATTGTAACATTTTACCTTCTCTAACAAGTTCGGAAACTCTATCACCATCAAAAGATATTGTAATGTCATTTGATTCCATCTTCTCTGAGCTTTCAAGTGGCATTTATTCTTTGTATTAATTTTTGTATGTTTCCAAGATTTAACATATTTTCCAATTTCATTTTCACAAATCTCTTTGGATTGTGTGTCCTCTATGCAAATTGAACAAAAAAAAGATTCATTCCTTCTATCAAATAAAACACGTTTTAGTAGTATTTTGTTTTAATTGAATGTGATTTTCAAGTCTCGTGTATTGTACTAGATTCATATCGGATCGATCTATCTACATCTTGGATTCGAATCTGCCAAAAAAACTTCGACGGTTCAAGAATAATTTATTTAAGTAAATGAAATGTCAATATATGTTAAAGATAAATTATTGATATTGAAATTTATTGAAACATATTTTCATGTGAATAAAACTTTCATGTGTACAATATATATACACACACTTGTGCACATTCCTTGATGGATTATGTTCATGGCTTAGATCTCCTCGTCACCATTGAAAAACTTGATGAGTGGATAAAAATCAATTGACATAAGAGTTCATATGATACCTTTGAAGTGCTCATCTTACACATGCCTCTGCACCATAATACTCACATTTCCCATGACCAGTCTCAAAAAATTTCAGCAATGTTTAATGTTTGATTTCTTTTGAAGACAAAAAAAACCAATAGAATGATTGTGAAGATTTGAATTGGCCTACAAATACATTTGACCATATCCAATTTTGATTGAATTCGATCCAACGAGATTTCAATGAATCATAAATTTTATCAAAACAATGTTGTACATAATGTGTATCGTGTGTACGATCATCACTTATATAAAAGTGATACGCTTTAATGACATGTCGATTTTCATCGGTGCCTTATATGTTATCAACACTCCGTTGAACACACACACACACACACACACACATATATAATGTTGACAAGTATAGAGACTTGATCAAAATGATAATATTCATTGTGTAATTCTCAGCAAAATCAACTACTGGAAAAATCGTCCCAAGCGAAAAAAATTCATGGGATTTTTAGAATTATAGGTATTTTCATTGAGCTCTATGGGAATTCTTGGTGTATTTATAAATTTCATTTTCAAAATTATTCAAAAAATCGGTCACACAAATCATTTCCTCGTGAAAATCAATCCTTTTGGAAATAACATTTTAACAATTTGTAGTAGTAACATTGATACATTCATATCTCTTCCAATTGATTGTTATATTGAATAAAGATTGATCATTCCAATCAATAGGATAGTTGAAGTTAAACAAATCTAGATTTACACATTGATCACATTTCTTTCCACCAACTCATTATTTTTGGAAAAATAATTCATCACTTTCTCTTTCACATAAAATTTGGGATATAAAGGAACAAATTGTGAAAGGAGGAGTTAAACTTGTCAAAAATGTTTTACCAAAATCAGGAAAAGTGTCATAATATAATTCAAATTCCACATGATAACAAAAATAACAAGTGTCACGAACAATAATGCATTTAACATACCATGGTTTTTGTTGCACAAATGTATTGATGGACATATTGACTTCACTATGCTCCTCTTTAAACTTGTTGAACAATTTTAATTGTGTCATTTTGAATATTTGTTTTTCATGGTATTAATATTCATTTTGGGTGATTATTTGTCACAACACATGCCTTACATTTGGTGAAACATAGGAGTTTGTCAACCAATATAGGTGGGCCATAGATTTAACATTTTCTGCAAGTCTATATTTATAGGGTTGTCAACAAAAAACTGTCCAACAAGCAAGTTCATCATTTGCATCTATTTTCAATTGGAATTTTATATATTTGTAAAATATTTTTCTTGAGGTTCTCATCACTTTTTCCATCTATTGTGTCAAATAGTCTTTTATATTCCTAAATGAAACAATTTTTGTTTGTATTATTCTATGCACAACACTGACAACTTCTTTTTCTAGATTTCCCAAGAGATTTTAATGCATTGGTTATATTTTCAAAGACATTATATTTCACATTTCTATATTTTCTATATTTTTGACCCAATAATGGTGTAGCTATTTTTGACTTTTTCTACCTTACTGAACCTATTAAAATTTGAGCTTGTTTTGGTAATGATTCGTTTTTGAAAAAATTATCATAAATCATTTCAAAATGATATCGTATAACATGGTCAATGTAACACCATGTTTTCCCCCATGATTATAATTGTACTTAAGACTTCATATGATTATGTTATGATGCTTGTAATATTGTTTTTATTAATTAAAACACTAGATAACTGATTGAGAAGGGAAAAAACTTGAAACTAATAACCATGATATTACATGTGGAATTGATGAAGCATGGATTGATGAAGTGGGTTGGCGAGGTGGAGATGAGATGTTTTAGTGAATAAAACATGAATCTTTATTAACAAGCTAGCTTATGATTCCAAGGAATGAACATACACTTACAAATGTACACATACATGTATAGAGCCACGTGAACTATTATGAGGAACAATATTGGTGGTTCAGGAAATTAATAATTGTTGACCATTTTATTTTTATTTTTTGACCTCTTGAAGAAACTAAGGGGTCAAATGAAGAAACCTGATAAATAAGACACTATGGATGTCCCCTCATCTGACAGAATCCACATGAATCTCGAGGGATTAGTAGAAGAATGGGACAAAGGTGAAAACGTATCATAGGCATAGACAAATGGAAGACAAGAAGATAGGGTGAGAAGTCGAGACAAGATAAGAGAACGATTAGTTCTTGAATGTGGTATCAGAAGAGAATAACACACATAGTGTGTGGGAGAGAAAACACTATCAAGAAGAGTGAGCAAGTGACGAGCTCATATACTACGGGAACAATGAAATGAGACTATCATTGACACAGATTGAAGAAAGGAAGAAAATTGAGAGCTTTGTTTGAATAAAATAGGAAGCTTGTCCAAATTAATGGTAATCACCCTGGAATAGAGTACACTTGAATCCATACTTAAGAAGTAAAGGGTCACATCTCGATACTTTATGGATAGAAAATGACACTAGTAAGGGGAGGTTTCTAAGGAATTGTTTAGCAACTAAGGGACTCCTTTGTGTATAGGAAATCCAATTGATAAACTATCTGATAAACCTATGGACATATTGAGCTTAGTAGGAAGGGATAAATTTATGTTTTTGTCAGTGGGGGAAGGAGAGTAACCTTCCTAGGTCATTCTACTTAGTAGACAAGCTAAATCATTCCCCTGTGATATCATGGCTTGGCGTAGAGGTGATATACTATAGGAAGTCACTCTATAGTCTAGCCTTAGGTTGGGAGGAAAGGCATCCTCTCTCATTCAGTTGGCCATGGAATTATTTCCATAATAGATAAGTATCTAATGTGATCCATTGATATGTGTTAATGATTTAAATATGTGTTTGTTTGAGAAACTAGGAAATGTGACTTCTTGTAAATGATGAAATAAATTCCTAAGTAAAATGGAGTGTACTAACTATAGTAATTGTGTGATATGTTAAATTACAAAAAAAGAAAAAATATGGGAAGTTTGCAAGATATGGACACAATCTTCATTTGGAAATTCTATATAGGCCATAGAGTCTTGGAGGTACTAGTATGGGTAATAAATGTTAGGTAGCTAAAGAGGTAGTGGAGTCCATTCAATGTAAGGTGTAGCTAGAGAGGTAGTGGAGGCCATTCAATGTAAGGTATACTAGGTCTAATATATTATTAAATAAGGCCCACTATGGTAGTTAGATATAATAAATGTAAGAGAACCTTCTAGAAGTATAACCTTCTAGTAATTTCTCTTACATTTATTATATCTAACTACCATAGTGGGCCTTATTTAATAATATAGTGGACATATTCCACCATACATTGAATGGCCTCCACTACCTCTCTAGATACACCTTACATTCCATGGCCTCCACTACCTCTCTAACTACACCTTACATTGCATGATCTACACTACCTCTCTAGCTACTGTAACAACCCTCCTATGTTAAGGACAACTACCCTGACATCAGGTGCAAGTTTTTTTTTTTTTTTTTTAACCGTGTGTGTGCGCGTGTAGAGGAACAACCCTCTCGATCCTACATCACCACTCGAACCAACAGGACACAAGTAAGACAAACAAAATCAAGACGACATGACAGGTCATAGTGACAACAAGGAAATAAAGCCCCTGGACACAAGGCATGCAACTAGCAGCAGCAAGAAGAAATAGACACCAGGGGATTGGTACAGTACTGTCACAGAATGAAAGAATCCAACAGTAGAGTCACAATAGTGGAACTGTGCCTTTAAACAACCTGAGACTACTGATACGGCTCAGAGTGTGTCGCAAGAGTGGAACTGTGCCTTCAAACAGCCTGGGACTCTTGATACGGCACTGGATTCTTGACGCAGGGAAGCGTACAGACATGAATGCTAGGGCTACTAAAGGTGACTACTTCCCGCCCGACACAAGCAGCCCAACCTACAAATATTACAACCTAGCGCATCAATAGACAACAGAGAACCCTCGTCTACTAAGGAAAACACGAGACAAGGACTCAGACCACAAAAACCGTTATTAAGACCAGGCACTAAATCTGACTTCAAGGGACAAGGGTTACCGACCCCACCAAGAAAATCATACTTCCATGCGCAGCAACAATTACATAAGCATCCAATCATTAAGATGACATGACATTTATCTAAGACTCCAGATGATAGTTATAGACCCAAGGCTCCGTTTAAATTCTAAGTTCGACGAGATACCATTACCTATCCATCGTCAAGACCATCTTAGATTTCCATTTTAAGATGCGATAAGGTACTACATTTACCCCTTTATCAACAATGTATTTAATGGAAAATATCCAAGCCTAACACGACAACATTAATTTACCACCGGTGTCGAGTACCTATCATTACAATGACCTTGCAACCTTGGAATAACATCAACGTTATAATTGAGGAGCATACCCTAAATTAACTACCAACTTAAATTATCCACATCATGACATGTATCAGTTATAGCATAAAACAAACAGAACTACCTAATCTAGTGTAACATAACCATTCCACACCAATTGCATAAACATTAGTCCCAAGAACCTTGATTCCTTAACCTGGGTTCACGATAACTAAAAGCATAATCCTTAATCCATTTAACAGTTAGCATAATTATCCAATACATCATTAGCGTAGACCTTAAGTTCCATAAACTCTTTGCACCGGGATTCTATACATTGTTAATATAACCATTAAATATTCATCACCTTCTCATCACTTTAACCAATAGCATTAAACCTAAACATTAACTTAAACCTAGCATCACCTCAATCCTTCCCTCACCTAATAACACCATTCCATGCTCATTACATTTTCCTTATTTTAAAACAAAAACACTAAATATCATCATTCAGTTTAACACTAATGTAACCGTTTCATGGCCTATCACCTTTATAAAACAATAAAATATTTCATAGAACAATTACCGAGGCATATAACAAATATTATTGCATAAAACAATATCATTGCAATTAAACAATACAATATTTGTTTCATACAAATGTTATTGCAGTTTTAACAATTATTACCGAGGCATATAACGAGTATTATTGCATAAAACAAATATTAATGCAATTAACAATTATCGTTACAATTAAACAATCATTACTGTGTAAAACAATTATCATTGCAATTATTACTGCATTCTACTAGTATTAACGTTCCATTTAATAGTATTAACACTGCAGCAAACACATACTTAGCATTGCCAAGTCCGTGAGATCGACATTCCTTTAAATAATTCAGTTAAAAGATATTAAAATTTCAATAGCGATGCCAACGAATCTAAACCTGGATTGTCCCAAGATGTAAACTGACATTTCCATTAATCAAGAGCCAATATTCAATTGCACAAAAATAACCATAAATAAGAGCATTGACTTTATTAATTCTAGCAGCAATAACTAAATATAATATATGTTAATACGAATTTATAAAATGTCATCACGGAATTTAACATTCGGCAAATCCTTACGGCAATCAACTTTTAGTGCTTTCCCAATGTGAACACCGGACACCAGTCGCTCAACAGGTCCCTGATGTTGCCTTGATCCTAGAGAAGTCAGAGAGGGCACTTCTGCCGTCTCTTCCACCAGTTCTCATATATTTCTGCTTGAATGAAGGGTGATAAATTATAATTCTGTTTTTCTTTTAGATCATACTGATGCGCAGGTTATGGTAATAGATTTTTGGGTGATCTATGGTCTTATTAACAAACTGATTCGTAAATAAAATTTAACTAAAATATGGACTGTCGGATATTTTTGGTTGATTACGGCAAGGGTTCAATGGAACAGAAAAAGGTACCGGCAAGAAATGTAAATAAAGTATGCGCCTAAATTATTATAAAATTCCACTCAATTTATCAACGGCAATAGAAATGCCATTTTATCTCTTGACAGCACCCATACGGTCTGGGCTAACATCACGCATTCGATTGGTCCTACCCTAAACAATAAATTAACCTCTCCTCATTTACGTTCAGACCACTACCTTCGCTGGGATGATAAGTAATAGGTTTTTAAAAAGGGAAAAAGACGAACAATGCAACGCTAGTAATGAAGGCCAACTGTAATTAACCATTCACGTTCCAGCATGTACAATGTCATATTTTAATGACTAAAAGGTGGACCACGTGGCCTAAGGGTTTGACAGTAACAGTAAATAATGGTTGAAGGTCTGGCGCCCAGTCAAATAACCTAATCGTTGTTTGACTAATATTGTTTAAAATTTTCAAATGCCAGAGCGTAAAGCTACGCGGGGCAATGCTTCTAAAGTTGCTATGAGTTAATCTATGAAGTAGACGGTGGGTTGATCTCTGCCCATCAAGGGTATCTGCAGTGTTAGGAAGAAAAACTGATTGTTACTGCCCCAAGCAATTCTATATTGAACAAAAGATGGTAAGATTTGCTGATGGGGGTTATCAACAGCTCGCCAGGGGATATTTTGGATTAATTTCAGTTGAATAAGGCTGAGCGTAGTGCAGCCCTCCACTAAATAGTCAATCAAGCAAATTTACCACATGAAAGGAGATATTTCGCCTACGAAGGGTTGCTACTTCCTTAACCCGAGGTTGAAGCCGTCTGGTCCCATTAAATTCATTGAAGGTTTGAACTATTCAAATAAAAAGCACATCAATCACA
>ML782154.1:1563448-1582391 GCA_009831015.1 Picea engelmannii | reverse complement strand
AAGGGGGTTCTACCGATGCCTCTGCATCCTCAAGGTCAAAAACCCTGCACACTCAACAAAACTGAGTCAATAGCACCCGTCTACATCAAATAGTAACACATCATGTCATCTGTCAATCACATCATAATCATATACAAAAGGTCCAACATCAAAAAGGGTCCAGATCACTTGCGAGCAAGTGTCCTCAAATAATAAGTGGTCTCAGTGCGCCAGAGAGGGATGTTACAGCTACCTAACAATAAACCTTAAGATTCCAGAAAAATTACATGTTTTAAGTGTAAATCTTTCGAGATATGAAAGAATATTCCTCTCGACAAAGTTTTGGATTCTTCGAAAGTCTCGGAATAGACCCCTAAATTTCTGAGGGTCTAGTAAGATCTTGTAAAACCCTGAAACTTTGCTAAGTCCCAAATTCAGAGCATTATCCAATCAAATACCATGTGTTGAGTCGAGGAAAGTTTATAGTCATCGATCTCATAGGGAAAGTATATATCTTCCCATGTAATGGAGGGAATCATTGTCGGGAGTGATCGAATGTGGGACTCGAGTGAAGTTAGACGGCCACAATAACTTAGATATAGGGTGATGACCACGTGAGTATCATTTATTTTTCGGGAGTGACTTCTATGAGATCTGGACCTTTGGTACAATTCTCATCATCGTCGGAGTACAAAAGGTTTGCGAAGTTGGACTATGGTTCCAAAGAGAGATGATGAAGACAAAGATCATGAATGAGAACTAGATTCGTCGAATGGCATGAGGGAGATATTGAAGTCTTAGTCGCTTATTATCATAGGCTTGGTTTAGGTGAGGAAAGAGGAAGATGATGTAATGCCGACATGGTGTTCCAACATGACAATGGGCATGCCTCTAGGGGATACATCTGTCACCATGTGAATGGTCAATGGGACAAGGGTGGTCCTAGAGAGGTTCGATGCCCCTTAGGTCTTTGATTACAATCTAGGATGTCATATCGATATGTCATTATATCCCATTCATTCATCTGAGGTTGGCGAGTAGGGACCTAGAGTAAAGTCTATAGGATGAGTCTATGATGAAAAGGGACTTAAGATTAAATGATAGTATTCGGTCGACAAACAGGCTGAGATGAAATCTCAATCGTGGATCTATGTAGGACCCACCTACTCACCATAATAGAGGATGGGCAGGAAGTATTTTATTGATTGTGTTAATTGTAGGGCGTCGATGTGATTGGAACAACTAGACATCATACACTGAGAGCCTTCATATATGGGATATTATCCATTTGATTTCATCATAGAAACTATTGGTTGTGGTGACTTAGAACTCTCAGTGAGTAAATCCTCGACGATGAAGAAGAAATGATTTGTGAATTTGGAACCATTGAGGAGTGAGTTAAGGGGAAAATGCCACATTGATGCCATGTTATTACCATATCATATGGAACGAGTGGTAGGAAGTCACGTAGATGCCATGTGGTAGTAAGGTAGATTTTGAAAGTGAGAGCCTCAAAAATTTAATAGGTTGTAAAATTAGATCTGTAGATCAAATTTGGTTATGGTTATAGTCATTGGAAATATCTTGGTGAGAATAATCCATCCGGGGTATTTAGAGACATCAAAGAACTAAATTTAGAAGGACAATTTCAACATCCCACTAGCTTAAGAGAGGGTTAGAGGGTTGGGTGTGTTATAAAATAGTATCAGATAATATTTCAAACTCTAGGCTTGAATGGGTCACTGAGGCTGCTTAAAATTGTCTTGGAAAGTTTTGAATGTTTCATGGTATTCATGTTTTAAAATGTTGACATAATGGTTAATAAATATTGTTGTTTTAGAATAGGTAGGACGTACTGAAAGGAAAAAAGTGGTGAATGGTGTAGCGCAACATGGAAGACAACCCACATTTTAGGGAAGAGGAATCCGATGGGTGAAAGGATAGGCTTACCCCTCGATATATGATGCCCACTATTACAAGCCTAAAGAAATACAATCAGAGGCTTATGAGATCCTAGGTTGAACAACAATAACTGAATGCAATGTTACTACATATTTTGTCTTAAATTCAAAATCATTTGCAATAGGGCCTTAGTAATCTATAGTTTCAACAATTAGAGAGGTTGAAAACCCCTTCATATGCCTCAAATCATGTGTTGGATCACAACGATGTGGAAAAGGGTTCTTCCAAGAAGAGGAATTGGGATGCCAAGAAGGGAATATCTAGTGGAAGCATTTCCACGGAGTCATCTAGAACGAATACAACTTTGGTAGAGTTGTTCAGTAGTGGCCTGGAGTCAAGTTTTTCCAAGAAAAGGAAGAGAAGGAATTCTATGAGTTCCTTAATTGAAGAATTCAAGAAGGATAAGTTGCCTACCTTCTATGAAGAAATTAAGAAAGGAGAAGAAGTTGAAGAATGGCTATTTGATCTGAAGAAGTATTTTTACGTAAAAAATTACTCTGAGAATACTAAGGTGTGGTTTTCCATTTTTAATTTTAATGTAGGAGATTCCATTTGGTAGACCTCAAGGAAATCAAAGTATTGAAGGAAATAACGATGACTTGGAATCAATTTGAGAAATATTTCCAAAATTCATACCTATCGGAAAATTATTATGATGATAAGAGAAAGGAATTTCATGAGCACAAGTTATGCCAACTTACCATGGATGTTTACACTAAACAATTCAGAGATATTTTGAGGTATATTCCTTACCTCAAGGGTGGGAAAGTAGGAGTGCAATGTACTTTATGTGGATTACCACAATCCTACCATGATATAATTGAGTTTGATAAGACAAAGACATTGGAGGACACTATAAGGAAGTCCAAGTCATCTTACTATCAATCTAAGCATAAGAAAGAGCCTTCTAAGGATTGGAAAAAGGATCGATAAGAGTGGATTCCAGAAAAATGGATTCAGGTCAATTCCACACAAGAATTCAAGAAATATTCCATATTTTGGTCATCCAAGAAGAAGTGTACACCACCATAATTTTCAATCTCAAAGTGGAAATAAACTAGCAAAGTAGACAAGAGAAAGAATAGAGGAGCCTAAGAAAGGACCTTTTCAATGTTGGGGATGTGGAGAACCACACTTGTTGAGGGATTTTCCTCATAGAAATCATGAAAGCAATAACAATTATCATATGAAGGAAGAAACTACAATCAATGATGTCACCAGAACTATGCCAAGGATATATGCAATTGTGGAGAATCGACAAGGAGACCACCAAAAATTTGTAGTGGAGTTGCAAGGTATAATTCCCAATTGTATTTTAATTTAAAATGGCTCTAATATTAGTTATAACTCACCATAATTTGTTGAAGCATGTTCCTTATAGAGGAGGAAACATGCAAAATCATGGTTATTTTAATTGGCCATGAGAACTAACATAAAAATGATCGAGGTCATAAAATCATGTCCATTTCATATAAGTCGGATCAATATGCAAGCAACCTTGAATAACCTACCCCTAGGATCATATGACGTACTAATAGGAATGGATTGTTTAGCAACTTAGTAGTAAAAATAAACTATTGTGAGAAAAAATTGTAATTCAAAGATGAAGAAGGAAATGTAACAATTTTGCAAGGCGTTCACAATCCAGTTTCAATAAGGAAAATATCAACGTTGTAAATTAATAATTTTAGTCAAAAAGAGTTCCCCTTTTATGCTATACAAGTTCTTAGCTCGAAAGAAGGAAAGGAGTTGAAGGTTGATGATCACCATGTGTTGTGGGAGTTTAAGGATGTATTTCCAGAAGAGGCACCTGGACTACCTCCAAGTAGATATCTTATATTTTTAATAGATCTTATACCTGGAGTGGTGCCAAAATCAAAGGTTCCTTACAGAATGAGTGCACCAGAGATGGTGGACCTGAAGGTAGGGGTAAAGGAAATGTTGGATAAGGGTTAGATCAAGGTTGAGTGTATCCCCATGGGGGGCACCAACCTTTTTTGTAAAGAATATGGCTAGTACCTTGAGATTTTGTATTGACTACAATCAGTTGAACAAGATGACCATCAAGAGTAAGGATCCTTTTCCTAGGATTGATGTTCTCTTTGATCAGCTCAAAGGAGATGCAATATTCTCAAACATTGATTTAAGGTATGGATATCATGAAGTAAGGATTAAGGATTATAACATCCATAAGAAAACCTTTATAACAAGGTACGAGCACTATGAGTTTTTAGTGGTTCCATTTGAGATTACAAATGCAACAACCGCATTCATGTGTTAAATGAATAGGGTTCTTAGAAAATATTTTGACAAGTTTGTATTAGAATTTTTTGTTGATATATTGGTGTATTCCAAGACTAAAGAGAGCATGAAGAACATCTTATGATGGTGTTACATGTACTAAGACAACACCAACTGTATGATAAATTCCACAAGTGTGATTTATTTCAAAAGGAAATCTAGTATTTAGGCCACATAATCTCAATAGGAGTGGTAGTAGATATTGAAAAGAATAAGGTATTCATTCATTGATATACCCTTAGAAATGTAATAGAGGTAAGATATTTCATGGGATTGGATGGATATTATAGGAGGTTCATAAAGGGATTTTCCAAGATTGGTAACCCCATTACCTCATTGCAAATAAAGGGGAATAAATTTTTATGGTCATTAGAGTGTGAAGATAATTTATTCTAGTTGAAGCATGTTTTGACTAATTCTCTTGTTTTGAAGATTGCAGACCATTACAAGGATTTCTTTGTTTACATTGATGTTTACAAAGAAGGACTCAATGGAGTTCTCATGAAATAAGGTCAAATGATTTGTTACGAATTATGAAAGCTAAATGAGCACGAGCAGTACTTTACCCCTGATATAGAGCTTGCAACGATTATGCATGTTTTGAATATGTGAAGACATTACTTTCTTGGAAAAAGTATTTGTTTTTATGATAGACCACTATGGACTAAATTATTTGTTTGACCATCCAAGGTTGAATTCTAGACAACCTAGGTAGATGGCCCTGATCAACAAGGTTTATTTTGAGATAAAACACAGTAAAGGAAAAGAAAATAAAGTGTCATATCGACTTAGTCGAAGTGTACAAGATGTACACTTGGTAGAAAAAATTCATTAGTACATTTGGGTCAAATTCCAATGGCTCGTTCAACGAAATTTCCACTTTATATTGTTAGGAGAACGACAAACATCATACCCCTTCAAACTTCATTTCACATGGCGTCGCTCTTTCAATGCCATATATATTTTCTCTGTTGCGACGTTTCATGTGGACATGTTTCATCTCAGATTTGACTATTCAAACCCCATATAGTCGTCGCTACAACGACGCTAGAGACATCAGAATTATGATGTCCTATTTCATCGGTGTCCAAAACATGGACTCTATGTGACCAACGTTAGGGACGTCGGAAGACCGATAGATGGAAACTTCAGTGGAGCGAAAATCATCTATATACCAATGACAAGGATTCCATGTGACCAACATTAGGAATGTCAGAAGACCGATGAATGGAAACGTCGATGGAGTGACGGTCAGCTATATACCAATGACATGGATTTAATGGGACCGACATTAGGGACATTGGAATACCAATAGATGGAAACGTTAGTGGAGAAAAGGTCAGTTAGATACCAATGACAAGGACACCATGTGTCCAATGTTAGGGATGTCGGAAGACCGACAGATAGAAGCGTCTATGGAGCGACGGTCAGCTATATACCAATAAAAAGGACTCCATGTGACTGACATTAGGCATGTTGGAAGACTGATGACCTGTACGTGTTTAAAAAAAAAATGAGCTCTTGCGCTTCCAACAAACCTATTAGAGCTTGTCTAAGCTAGAACCGAGGGCCAATCTCCTCAGAAACATTCCTTGGACCATAGTATTCACAATCCACATCAATGGAATTTTGTGGAGAACCTTACACTTCTTGAGAGGATCCAACAAGAGTATGACCAAGACTTGAAGAGAGATACCTAACCAACCTATAAATATCACCTTCAAGATTCAATATCCTTAAGCTCAACCTCTTGTAGCTTTGTTATACCTATGAAGAAGAAATTAATATTTTCTTGTTCATAAGGGATATCAGTTTGACTTACTCTTCTTGCAACTATAATAAGAACATGTAAATCATATCAGAGATTGTCTCAACAATATTGAGTAAGAACCCTTCTTCAAATAGAACTTTACACTGATTCTTCAAAATGTGATAAGATATGATCATATTAACAATAATCATATTGAATATCTTATCAACAAGGATTCCTAGACCTACAATCCCTTCCTTCCAACTATTAGCCACTATAAATGCATATAAATTTGATCTATATTTACACCAAATATATTGAGTAATCTGATAGAAGAAAAACATGTGTAGTGTGGTCTTCTTAATAGAACAAAAAGGACAACTACCATCCCCTAAGTTATACTTCTTGAATGTTTCACCAAAGGTTAAGACTCCTTTTACGATACCCCATCTAAACACCTTCAACATGTTGTGATAAGAGATTATTTTAAGCTCCGCGAAGAGATATTATCACTCTCTCCAGTCAAGAGAGATAGGTCATCTTGCACATTCATCTAAATAAATAAATCAAAGAATAAAAATTCCTTCTCAAGGCCTATCATAATTCATCCCATGTAGTAATGCATGTAAGAGTGTTTTTGGTATGTTGTTCTTTGATTAACCCCACATATATATTTATAGAAGTTTGGTGATAATACTACTATGCTTAGGCAATTTCGTTTAAATGGTTACTTGGAAGAAGGAGGATATTCTCTTCTATCATCTTTGGGAGGGTTTTCAAGTAGGCAGCAAGGCTACAAATCCATGAATATAGAACATATCTACACATTTGACCACCATATTTAGGTAATTAAATTTAGGTGTCTAAATAGAAAGTGGATCTAGAAGCCTTACGTGTAAGTGTAAGGGATTCAATGAAAATGTTGGCTTGTCCTTGGAAAATGATGAATATGTTGGGATCTTAGTCATTAGATGAGAAAGTTATATTTTTTAGGTTAAACTTATCCTAACACTATGAGTATCCATTGCAATAGATGTTATCAATGAGTGAAGTGTATTGGAGATGATAGGTCTAGATCTGGCTAGAGTTCATGGCAATCAAGGTGTTTGAGAGGTAAGGAGAGGGACATTGTCAAAAAAATGTGGAAATATTTGAGGAGAGACATACATACCAAATGGAAATATTGGGGTGAGAGAGTGGTCCCCACAAATTCTAGAAGGTGACCTAATTTGTGTAGGCACTAAGCCTAAGGATCTAGAAGAAAAATTTACTATAGAATAGATTGTTGGGTGGAGTGAATTGAAAATAGAAATAAATATAGAAAATAGTTGGGTGGAGGATGGACCTCAAGAGAAACCCAAAACTGAGACCTTTGAGCATAGAAAATAAGAATAGGATGTGTGGGGTGGGAGAGAGACCTCTAGAGAACACAAAAAATGAGACATATGAGTCTAGAAAATAGGAATAGCTTATGTGGGTGGGAGGGAGACCTCCAAAGAACCCAAGGCCCAGGAAAAAAGGAGTATGACAATATACTACTACTCTAACACCAAATGATAAAGAATAATATACAAAATAATAGAATCATCAATATAAACACAAATTGTTGGAGTTAATATGAAGAAACGACAAGATGTAACCATGAAAACCCAACAATTAGAATAACTCAAATCAGATAGATTAGTTTGATTGATGAGGAAAATTACCTTCTTATAGGCTTACATAGCTCTCTAAGTCAAAATCATATTCTAAGGACACACTCCATTCAAAATTTGGAAATTAATATTATATCAACATGTACACATATCAAAGTTTGAAAGAGATGCTCTAAATAACTATCCAACTAACACAACAATATATTACTTAATAAATGCAAGAAGCTCTTAGAATGTTGTGTCCGAAAGGAGGAGTGGACCTTATTATCCAAGTTGTATGGTTGAGTGAGATGGCTCACTAAGTGTTCATGGCTTCCTTGTGAATTTAGCTAAGAGTGTCCTTGTTTCATCTAATTTCTCCATGCACAATGGGTTTCTCCTCCATCACTTATAGTTAACAGGAAAACTAAGAAAATATTATAATCCATTTATCCTTTTAATCAAAGAGTTAGGACATCAAGCATCTATAAAATATTTGAAAAATAAATAAAATAGGTGATTGAGAAACCATAATGGCCCCCTATCATAATTGTGTATTGTCAATTTCATCAACCATTTTTTCAAATGATAGAAGTTAACAATTAGTTCTTAGAAGTCAGACAATACAATCTATATAACACAAAATTTATTATTTTCCATTGACCATATGGATTTGATTATTTAAATTCACCATTGGATATTTCTAATCAATATGGCATTCAATACATATTCTAGCAAACATTATAACCATTAATATATAATATATTAAAATTTTGAATGTGTTTGTGTTGGGATGGAAGAGTAGGAGAATAAGGAAGAAAAATAAATAGATGGATGAAAATATATATCAAGGTGATAAAATTTAAAGAGAGTCTCTTGGATAAAAACAATTCTGAATGGACATGATACAAGGGTATCCATCCACTTCATATAAGTCATGGAAGTGATCATAAGAACATTAATAATTTTCTTATATTACATTATGACAGTTGTGTACAAAATGATTCAATGATCACCTTAATTATTTTATTTTTTTTGGAATGATGGAGACCTAATATCACTGGAAAATTCTAATATGATCAATATTATGACAATGGAATGTAGTTCATAAAGAACATGGAAATTGAATTCAATTGAATAAATTCTAGGCTTTTTGAACATGCATCATTTTTTCAAATTCTTTAGAATAAGTATGTTTAAACTTTAAGTAAACAAAAACCTCCATCAAACTACATCAAATCAATATTCATGTGACTATGTAAATGTTATAAATAATCATACTACAATTTTCAATTTTCCACAAACATTGATTGTGGAACTCTACGTTGTTTAGGTTTGGGACTTGTGCCAAATGATGATGCAAGAGGAATTGTTGGTCTCAACTAATGCATGGATACATGATGCACTTCACAAGGAATCATGTAGGAACACATGTTTTGAAATCATGGTGCTCATAACTAAATCCTTGGAATCTCAAAGGTCACTACCCAAATACCATTTTATCATATTACTTTGAAATAATTATTTGAAAAAAAAATCTCCAAATAAGTAAACAGTCCAATTCCGTGTAGGATTTTAGATATTCTCTATCAAAATTCCATATAAAATTTGCAAGAAGTTTCACCATTAATAACACCTGTGGATCAATTGTTTCCACTTCACCCTATAAATATCACATTCAAGATTCAAGATCCTTAATCTCAACCTCTTGTAGCTTTGTTCTACCTATGAAGAAGAACTTTCGATTTTGTTGTTCATAAGGGCTATCATTTTGACTTACTTTGCTTGCAAATATAATAAGAACATGGAAATGATATCAAAGATTGTCTCAACAACATTAACTAATAACCCTTCCTCAAATAGAACCTTACACCAAGTCTTCAAAATGTGATAAGAGATGATAATATTAACAATAATCATATTGAATATCTCATCAACAGGGATTCCTAGACCTATAAGACCTTCCTTCCAACTATTAGCCACTACAAAGGCATATAACTTTGATCCATCTTTGCTCCAAATGTCTTGAGTAATCTGATAGAACCAAATCATGTGTAGTGTGGTCTCCTTAATAGAACAAACAGGACAGATACCATCCACTAAGTTATACTTTTTGAGTCTTGCACAAGAGTTTAATCCTCCTTATAGGATGCCCCATCTAAACACCTTCATCTTGTTGTGATAAGAGACTATTTTAAGCTCTTTGAAGAGTGATTATCACTCTCTCCAGTCAAGAGAGATAAGCCATCTATTATTGAACCTATTATACATGTCATCATCAATGAAAGGATGAAGAGCATTATACTAACTTTCAGTAGAAGGAATATCAAGGGGGAACTCCTTTTCCTAACAATAATCTTGTATCCTTAAGCCCTAGGGGTGAAAATGGAGCTTACCAAACCATTCTTGCGAGAGACTGTTGGTAAAATTAAGGATAATCTATTTGTATTATGCTTGTAAGTGGAATTTCTCTTTGATCACAGACCAAGGTTTCCAATTATTGGAAGTGGTATCCCACAAGTTTGTAAAAGAGAATATACCCTTATTTTAAAGTCTCTTTCAAGGGAACCAACTTTAGATTCTTGAGGGGTAGAAGGCCTTTTTGGTCAAAGGATACCACCATATGTTATAAGCATTGATATTGGTTCCAACTTGGGAATCATGAGGTTTATAATGAATTTTTGTGACTATTTGTTTCCAAGCCCTCTGGAGGCTTCTAAGAATGAAGATACCATGGATTAAACAAAAAAGGTACAAGCAAAAGGACATTTTCAAGGCAAATATTAGGCACTTTATAGCTTTTCACTAAAGGATGGCCAAGTCTGTCCCTTATGATCTATTTTCATAATTCATTTCCTTCTGTGGCCTTAAGAAACCACTTTACTACCAAGGTAAGGCCATAAGTGATGCATACCCCCCTTTCTCTCCTAAGGGTTGTGTGACCTCCTAGTCTAGGATCGATCAAAATACTGAGTTTGATTGACTCTTCAAGTCTCTGCTAGACCCCAAACCCTCTTACATAGGTCCTTTCTCTAAATGCATAGGTCGCCTAAGAACCGTGACTTCTCTCCCAAGGATTGTTTGAACCTAAATGCCAAATGGGCAACAACTCCTCTCTACTAAGCCTTTTCTCCAATGTGACCACTGGAAGTGACCACGCTCTTGAGCGAATGGCACATCACAATTTTGTGTTTCACGACCCTGGGAATACTGCTACCTTCGTTCACCCGATAGTCAAAATCGCGATGACCCGAGAACTGCGATCCATATATCCCCTTGATCGATGGTTGCAATCAACTCGACGTTTCGTGTTTCGCGACCTCAGAGTTCTCTTGCCTCTGTTTCCCTGATAGATGAAATTATGATGACTCTAGGTTAATAGTCTAGATCCCTCCTCAGATCTGACGGTTATGATGATTTCGGGGATTCACACCTTGTGAAGTCAAAATTCTTGTCACCTTTGACCCTCCTATTCCTGAAATGTTGATATTCCACCCTAAACAATCAATGGTCCAGATCTCTCCTGGATCCAATGACTCATATGAAGTTGCGGATTAGGACTTCGCAAATTCTTAGTGTTCTGCCCTTTGACTTCTCCACAATGTGATTCATAAAAATGTTGATTGTTTTCCATGCATCCCTCATGATGGACGGTTTGGATTCTCTAGCGTTCAGATCTAACAATTGAGATCTTTCTCCCTTGCACTTACACTATCTTCAGAGTTAGAATATCTTCTGGGTGTTCAAAAGTTTTGAACCTTTTCTCCTTTGATGAGTCTAATTCTTGGGTCTCTCTAACACTTATGCAAAGTGTTTTCCTCCTGATCTTGGTCTTCTGAAGACTTCGAATTCCCATGCACACCTTGCGTCTCCGGGATTCGGTAACCCAGATCCTCGAGATTTCACGAAGACAAACTCCTCTCTCCCTCCTGGCATTCCCCTTTTCCATTCTTCGACTTCTATAAAGTCTCTTTGACACTTAGTCGAATCTCGAATCTCTGCACTCCTTGCACTAGATCTTATGCAAGGTTTTGGGTTCTTGTGGATGACTGTACACTCCTTGCACTAGTCTCTTTGCACTCCTTGAAAAGGGAAAGTTTCATGTTATCTCTTCTGAGCTTTGGAACCAAAACAAATTCTGTCAACGCACTCCTTGTGTTATGTGTGCACTCCTTGCACTACTTCACATAAGAGAAACAATCAAAACTTATCCTAGAATTCATAGTTCTATTTACTAAAAATTAGATTCATTCATTCATGAAAACACAATATAGATAATTGCAAACAATGTTCACACCATGCATCAGATCAATTTTCCTCTGTTATATTCCAAAATGAAAACAGTTACAACTGTAAATGAACAAAAAAAACTACTGAAATCCTCTCCTAATTTATATTCCAGCCAACTAGCGACTAGCCTCATTCAGGCATAAAAAACCTCTATTTATCACAAAGGGCTCTTAGGGTTTTTCTTGGCTACTTGTCTACTCTATAACTTAACCTAATGACAATCTAGACTATTCTCATTACAGATCCATAGTGGAGTCTCCCATTTCACTCGTAATCATCCAAGCATGCGTCCAAATTTTCTCGATCTAATTTCAAGCGTGCCCCAAAGATTATTTTTTGTGCGGAGTTAAGGTAGACTTCACAATATCTGTTGTGAATGGCAGCGTTGAGCTCCCGTATAGATTCCTTGATGTTGATAAGTCTTGTCCCACATGATTTCCAATTATTCTCTTGCATCAATAAGTGGCCAAATGAGGAATGTTAAGTCCTTCATCTCGTGGTTTCCTAGTGCACACCAACCACTTGACCATAGGTAGACCTTTTTCCCCTTTATTCTTCACCCAAAAGAGATCTTTTAAGATAGAGTTTTATTGTAGCCTTGCTAGTTGGGAAGACAAAGAGACAAATAATATATATGCATTATGTAAATTCGAAATTGGATATTTTTTCCATTTTTGGAAATTCTGAATTTCAAAATTAGTCAATTGTAATTATTAATTATGACTATTGGGAAGAGATCCGATTTGACCCATCTAACTACTTGACTATGACACTTGTATGGGACAAAATATTTTTATATTTATTATTGATGGACAAATGGAAAAATTATGTTAAAATCAACTAACCATGACTCCATAAGTGGGGAACATGTTGGAACTACCTCAGGGTTGATTATTACAAGTGGAAAATCAGGAATTTAGCCATTGGCAACCCTTGAAAATCAGTTATTTCGAAATCTTCAAAAATTCCCAAGTGAAAAAAGACCTAGGCACTTTTGCTTTTGGATATATAGCATATGAGAGGAGGCAATATGTTGCCTAGTATGCTGGGGAAAATGGTGGATCTCTTGCTGTTATGAACACTGAATTCTGAGTGTGAGGCAAAGAGAAGTTGTTGATATTTAGAGACTGTTGATGACAAGGATTTTTGGAATTTTCCCTCATGGACTCATGGTCAAGCTAGGGGGTGGATGGGACCAGTAAATTGGTTGTTTTGTCCTAAAATTGGGAGGAACTTGGTTGTTCCATTTGTTGTTTAGTAACCGTTCATATATGTTTCCTTACTCCTTCTTTGGTTAAATGTTATGAAAACTTTTGGTTTGTAGGGTGCATTTTTTTCTCTATATGTGTTGTACTGTTTCAAATAAAATTCTGTTGAAATGAGTTAATTGCAGAATAATTCTCTAGAGTATTAATTGTAGACCTTAGTATAACCTTTTGTACCTTTGGCTAGAAATGAATTTCAAACGTGGATAGATTAGATGGGATATCTGTGCCAACTAGAAGGTCATTTCATTGTTGTACTAGACTTTCCTACTAGTAGGTGACTCCTATACAACTACATATTTAGTCTTATAGAATTTACAGACTGTGTAAAAAAAGAATAAATCAGGAAATTAATCTTATACATGTGTAGACAGTCATATCTCTATCAACCATCCTATTAACTCTAAATAGTTTGTTCTATAGAATTATACTACTTGAGTGAGTAATAAATAGAAGAAATACTTATAGATTCATTGTACTTACTGTATAAAGTTAATTCTGGAAGTAAGAATTTATGCTAAAGATATTGTTTCTGTAGATTTAATACATGGGATATATCAACAGTGAGGAAATTGGTCTGTACAAACTTACTGAAATTTAGAACGATGAACTGTAACTGTAATAGACATTGATTATACTTATACATATATGGATATAATATTATAGTTAATCTAAATGATACCAATTAGTATCCATAATGGTTTGTGTAACGAATGAATTGTCGAATGAATATATATATATATATAGTTGATCGTGCAAGGTCCCAGAATCAATTCATAATTTGTTTTCTTTTAAACAGTCAATGACTACCTAAAGAAATGAACAGTTCGATAGCATAAAGTGAATAACCAGAAAACAATTCGTTCATAACAATATTTCTAATACTAGATATTAATGACAAAGAACAGAAGATCTAAATCACTCTATGCCTATATTAAATCATTATCAACTTTTATTACTTTGCAAATATTGTCCATTACAAGTACACGAGAAAAGAAAAATTCTTGTGTCACGATAGGAAAACCTTACTTATCGAAATCGGGCCAGTATTCATAGGCACATATAACTCATTTCAAAGGACTATATTTAAACCTCATAAAAATGAAATATAGTTGTAACATTCAAGAGTAATCCTAATCGGTCTCTATAGCAATAGAGAAGGAACTCCCATAACAATGAATTCCTAAATCAAAACCGTTACTTCACTGACCAGAATCTGGAGTGGTACAACTCTGAGAGTATTGAAAGCGAGGAACCCGAATACCTTTTGCATATGGCGAGGTCCAAGATCCAAGGATTCTTATACGCTCCTAACCTACACGGAGAATAAAGAGATTTTTGATTAGCATTTTAATGATAAGAATCTGTATGCTAAGAATAAACCAAATTCATAGGGTAAATTAACATAACCAAAAAGTAAGGAAAAAGACCGTGAATGATTACTTAACTTGGGACTACAGTAAGAGTCGTTATGCCTCCTTGCATCCCTATGAAACATCGACCATGATCCCAAGAGGGGTGGAGAGGCCAAAGATAGCCTGATGGGTACCCTCACAGTCAAAAGGGGCCCATCATTAGTTTGAAATCCAACTTAAAAGAGAAAAACGAAGAAATTGTAGAAGCAAAATTAATTATAGAGGATACAAACATTATAAGGAATGATTCCCAACATATACTTGAGACTACAAACCCATATATCGGGACATGGAATAGAATACGAGTCCATTATAAAAACCCTCTTGAATTAAAAGGAAACTTAAGTGAATGGTATCCCATGGATACGACTTAACATTGAAATAGTTAAGACTTCAAACCCTCATAAACAACAAACAATGAAATCCTTCAGACAAATACCATAGGCCGAAACCAAACAAACGATGAATAACATAGTATAGTATGCACTAAATTCATAGAGGTAGATGTGCTAGATGTTCTTAACATCACATTTACCTTGTTGGCGAATCCATGTCGAAAGGAAAGGACCCAATGACATGGGGACTCTGACAAAAATATCCCTTTCACAATTAGGGAAAAATGCATTACCACTTAAGAAAAAAGACCCAAGAAAACCCGCAGAGCTATATAATATAACCCACGAATTGTTATGATACCTTACCGAGTGATAGGACATCTGAGGGATGTAAACAAGATCTATAGTTTGTCACGAAACTGTAAGGTTGAAAGAACCAAGAGCAAGTAACAATGGTAAGGTTAAATCTATAGGTAAAGCCAAACCGTATTGGGTGGACTGTTATTACCAAAGAAAAATCCTATTACGACCACAAGAGAAAAGGCTAAGAAATCTAACAGTTTACTACCTAGGAGATTTAATATGTGTAGTCCATATTTTAAAGAAGCAAGATTTTTTTTAGATCTATTACAGCCAGAGGAGCCTTACCTTTTGATAGAAATGAATTGGAAATCCTCCATTAACAGAGTAAGCCCGACTCCACCATAACAATGGACTGTACATCTACAAAATAGAAGCATGGTATCATGGTTAACAGATGAGGGGAAAATTTTAACACAGATCCGAGAAGACAATAAACAATAGACCCTCGGAAATCCCCGTAAGTTAAGTTGATGGTGTTAATGCAGAGATCATACACAACCATGTGACGAAGGTGTCATGGAAAAACCTATATAGGACTTCATTAAACAAATGTTGGGCCCAAGGGAAATATGACAGTATACCATAAATGTCATTGCACAGGGCTCATTTACACCTCGACATTCGCGTACCAGTCATTCAAAGATCTATAAAGATAAGCAAGTCTGTAACAATAAACACAGTCTAGTTAGGGTGCCACACTCTTCTCTGGTCCGCCAAACTGCCTGCTAGTGTTGGTTCAAGTATAATTCGAATGCATGGAACTAACCAACACCCTAATAGTCAGTTCAACTGCCCGCTATCACATGTCAGTTGGATAGAATCTATCCCACCATAATGCCTAGGATAAATCTCGTTAATGTGATGACGGGAAAGAACTTTATAATGCTTGTCTTCATGATTATGCATATAGTTCGCATAGGACAAGTAGTTATCCCTTAGTGCATATTCTTATATTGTAATCTCCTTAGTTGGCAGTGGCTATCAAACTTATACAGTATAGTCTGATAGTACATAACTATATATACTTAGTGACTTGCATAAATCAAATGTTATCAATGATGGATAACCAAGTTACGTATGGTGACATTCACTTGGGTGTCAAACTACCACCCTTAAAGTATAAAATGAAGTTAGAAATATTTTCCACTTGTTAAAGTTATGGTGTACATAAAATACATAAAGGAGAAGAAATTTTAATTCACGGTGTAGTATCATTAAGTACATCTTAGAAAGGAAAGGAAAAATTTAATAATGATCCTAACAATTTTTTTTTATGTTGAGAAATTTGGGGTTCATTACATATGGTATCAGAGCAAAGGTTACAACACTTGGACCTTGAACAGGGCCAAAATAATTACTTAGCACATATTTTTGTCTAGGTAAAACTAAAAAACTATTATTTTTACAAACATAAATTTATTTATCATTTTGTGTTAATCATGACAACCCAGGATGACGCAGAAATCAGACTTGAGGGGAATCATGAACAAAGACCTCCTGAAGATCCAAGACAAAATAGTGACATAAGATCACCTACTGAAGTTCTAGAAACAATGAGGAATCTCATTGTTGAGTTGTAGGTTTTCAAAGAAGACAATGAGAAACTCAAGAAGGCACAACGGGAACAATAGGAAATAAATGAAGTTCTAATGTGTAGTATAGTGACAAAGAAAAACCCAAAAGACAAGAAACAAGAAGTAGAGGTTAGTAAAAGGGCCTCTAATAATTCTGGTCCTTAAGCAGAAACATGGGATAGCTCATCTGAAGGTACACCTTCAGTTGAAGATAAAACAAAAACAGACAGAAAAAGAAAACAAGTAGATCACCTTGAGGGGGAATTTAAGAAAATCAAACTCGCTACCTTTTATTGGTAATCGAGAACAAGGGAGGAAGTTGAAGCATGGTTATTAGACATCAAGAAGTATTTCCAGATATATAACTATTCTAGTAATATGAAGGTCAAAATGGCCATCTATAATCTGAAAGGAAAATCCAACATTTTGTGGCAAGACTTGAAATTGTCCAATGTCCTAAAGGAGAAATAGATGGAATGGTTGGAATTTAAGATATAGTATCTATATGAAAGTTACTATGAAAGAAAAACTAAATAATTTTATGACTTACAACTTGGTCAAATGGCTATGGAAGATCTGATAAACAAATTTCTGGAATTACTAAGGTCTGTACCTTGTATCCGGGCGGAAAAAGTGAAAATCTAGTGGTTCCTAAGTTGTTTACCACAGTCCTACAAGGACATAATAGAATTTGATAATCCCAAGTCATTGAGTGAAGTATTCAAGAAATCCTGAATGTGTTATGACCAATACAAACAATAGACAAAATTTCCCAAGGCTTGGAAAGACAAGAAACAAGACCGAATGAATCAACAGAGGAAGGGATACCAACCAACTCCTTATCGGGACGCAACAAAAATATTTCCAAGGAAATATTTTTACTCCAACAATCCAAACCCACAAGGAGGTGGTAAACTAGTAAATCTACAAACAAAGAAGTTTGGGGACAGCTCCCGTGAACTGTTAAAATGTTGGGAATGTGGAGAACCTTATCTGAGGAGGAACAATCCACATTTGATTTCAGCAAACATAACTATTGTTCACAATTTACATGAAGCCTCTATAGTAGGAGATGTAGGAAGAAGATTACATTGGATCAATGCAGTCGTGGATATTCGGCAAGCTGACCACCAGTCCTCTCTGGTGGAAATTGAAGGTAAAATCAATAACACTCAAATTTATGTTTTAATAGATCCTGGAGCTACATTAATTTATATCGCTCCTAGTATAGTGGAGTCAAAAAAACTTAATAAAATTAAACACGCAAAATATACACTGGTACAACTAGCAACAGGAATGAAAATAAAAGTTGTTGACTTTATTTCTAATTATGAGTTCAGTTTATGTGGTCAAAACATAAATACAAATATAAACATTCTATTTCTAGGATCTTATGATGTAATTATCGGAATGGATTGGTTAGAAAGGCATAAAGAAGTGCTAGATTGTTATGAAAAATCACTTAAGTATAAAGACGAAAATGACACTGTTAGGATAGTTCAAGGTATACAAAAACCAGTCTCAGTTAGGCAGATTTCAGCAATGCAATTCAAGAAATGCATGAGAAAGGGTTGTCAATTCTATGCCATTCAAGCAATAAACCTATTAGAAAAAGAAAATAAACCCAACTTGGAGGACTTTGTCATGTTGCATGATTTAAGAGATGTGTTTGTTGAGGAGATACCTAAATTACCTCCATAGAGGGAGATAGACATTTATATTGACCTATAACCTGCTTCAACCCCTATCTCAAAAGCACCTTACCCAATGAGTTTGCCAGAATTAACATAACTAAAAATTCAACTACAGGAATTATTGGAAAAAAAATATATCAGAACAAGTGTTTCACCATGGGGAGCACCAGTCCTCTTTGTGAAAAAGAAAGACAAAACTTTGATATTATGCATTGATTACAAAAAATTAAACAAGATGAGTATTAAGAACAAGTACCCCTTACCTGGGATAAATGATATGTTCGATCAAGTAGGTGGGGAAATATTTTCTCGAAATTGGATTTACGATCTGGTTATCATCAGGTTAGGATAAAAGATGATCACATAAGTAAAACAACTTTT
>ML782154.1:1535276-1563348 GCA_009831015.1 Picea engelmannii | reverse complement strand
GAAGAGATATTATCACTCTCTCCAGTCAAGAGAGATAGGTCATCTTGCACATTCATCTAAATAAATAAATCAAAGAATAAAAATTCCTTCTCAAGGCCTATCATAATTCATCCCATGTAGTAATGCATGTAAGAGTGTTTTTGGTATGTTGTTCTTTGATTAACCCCACATATATATTTATAGAAGTTTGGTGATAATACTACTATGCTTAGGCAATTTCGTTTAAATGGTTACTTGGAAGAAGGAGGATATTCTCTTCTATCATCTTTGGGAGGGTTTTCAAGTAGGCAGCAAGGCTACAAATCCATGAATATAGAACATATCTACACATTTGACCACCATATTTAGGTAATTAAATTTAGGTGTCTAAATAGAAAGTGGATCTAGAAGCCTTACGTGTAAGTGTAAGGGATTCAATGAAAATGTTGGCTTGTCCTTGGAAAATGATGAATATGTTGGGATCTTAGTCATTAGATGAGAAAGTTATATTTTTTAGGTTAAACTTATCCTAACACTATGAGTATCCATTGCAATAGATGTTATCAATGAGTGAAGTGTATTGGAGATGATAGGTCTAGATCTGGCTAGAGTTCATGGCAATCAAGGTGTTTGAGAGGTAAGGAGAGGGACATTGTCAAAAAAATGTGGAAATATTTGAGGAGAGACATACATACCAAATGGAAATATTGGGGTGAGAGAGTGGTCCCCACAAATTCTAGAAGGTGACCTAATTTGTGTAGGCACTAAGCCTAAGGATCTAGAAGAAAAATTTACTATAGAATAGATTGTTGGGTGGAGTGAATTGAAAATAGAAATAAATATAGAAAATAGTTGGGTGGAGGATGGACCTCAAGAGAAACCCAAAACTGAGACCTTTGAGCATAGAAAATAAGAATAGGATGTGTGGGGTGGGAGAGAGACCTCTAGAGAACACAAAAAATGAGACATATGAGTCTAGAAAATAGGAATAGCTTA
Source organism: Picea engelmannii (assembly GCA_009831015.1). Taxonomy (NCBI): domain Eukaryota; kingdom Viridiplantae; phylum Streptophyta; class Pinopsida; order Pinales; family Pinaceae; genus Picea; species Picea engelmannii. The sequence continues at coordinate 1,562,373 of ML782154.1, read as the reverse complement.
TGTGGGTGGGAGGGAGACCTCCAAAGAACCCAAGGCCCAGGAAAAAAGGAGTATGACAATATACTACTACTCTAACACCAAATGATAAAGAATAATATACAAAATAATAGAATCATCAATATAAACACAAATTGTTGGAGTTAATATGAAGAAACGACAAGATGTAACCATGAAAACCCAACAATTAGAATAACTCAAATCAGATAGATTAGTTTGATTGATGAGGAAAATTACCTTCTTATAGGCTTACATAGCTCTCTAAGTCAAAATCATATTCTAAGGACACACTCCATTCAAAATTTGGAAATTAATATTATATCAACATGTACACATATCAAAGTTTGAAAGAGATGCTCTAAATAACTATCCAACTAACACAACAATATATTACTTAATAAATGCAAGAAGCTCTTAGAATGTTGTGTCCGAAAGGAGGAGTGGACCTTATTATCCAAGTTGTATGGTTGAGTGAGATGGCTCACTAAGTGTTCATGGCTTCCTTGTGAATTTAGCTAAGAGTGTCCTTGTTTCATCTAATTTCTCCATGCACAATGGGTTTCTCCTCCATCACTTATAGTTAACAGGAAAACTAAGAAAATATTATAATCCATTTATCCTTTTAATCAAAGAGTTAGGACATCAAGCATCTATAAAATATTTGAAAAATAAATAAAATAGGTGATTGAGAAACCATAATGGCCCCCTATCATAATTGTGTATTGTCAATTTCATCAACCATTTTTTCAAATGATAGAAGTTAACAATTAGTTCTTAGAAGTCAGACAATACAATCTATATAACACAAAATTTATTATTTTCCATTGACCATATGGATTTGATTATTTAAATTCACCATTGGATATTTCTAATCAATATGGCATTCAATACATATTCTAGCAAACATTATAACCATTAATATATAATATATTAAAATTTTGAATGTGTTTGTGTTGGGATGGAAGAGTAGGAGAATAAGGAAGAAAAATAAATAGATGGATGAAAATATATATCAAGGTGATAAAATTTAAAGAGAGTCTCTTGGATAAAAACAATTCTGAATGGACATGATACAAGGGTATCCATCCACTTCATATAAGTCATGGAAGTGATCATAAGAACATTAATAATTTTCTTATATTACATTATGACAGTTGTGTACAAAATGATTCAATGATCACCTTAATTATTTTATTTTTTTTGGAATGATGGAGACCTAATATCACTGGAAAATTCTAATATGATCAATATTATGACAATGGAATGTAGTTCATAAAGAACATGGAAATTGAATTCAATTGAATAAATTCTAGGCTTTTTGAACATGCATCATTTTTTCAAATTCTTTAGAATAAGTATGTTTAAACTTTAAGTAAACAAAAACCTCCATCAAACTACATCAAATCAATATTCATGTGACTATGTAAATGTTATAAATAATCATACTACAATTTTCAATTTTCCACAAACATTGATTGTGGAACTCTACGTTGTTTAGGTTTGGGACTTGTGCCAAATGATGATGCAAGAGGAATTGTTGGTCTCAACTAATGCATGGATACATGATGCACTTCACAAGGAATCATGTAGGAACACATGTTTTGAAATCATGGTGCTCATAACTAAATCCTTGGAATCTCAAAGGTCACTACCCAAATACCATTTTATCATATTACTTTGAAATAATTATTTGAAAAAAAAATCTCCAAATAAGTAAACAGTCCAATTCCGTGTAGGATTTTAGATATTCTCTATCAAAATTCCATATAAAATTTGCAAGAAGTTTCACCATTAATAACACCTGTGGATCAATTGTTTCCACTTCACCCTATAAATATCACATTCAAGATTCAAGATCCTTAATCTCAACCTCTTGTAGCTTTGTTCTACCTATGAAGAAGAACTTTCGATTTTGTTGTTCATAAGGGCTATCATTTTGACTTACTTTGCTTGCAAATATAATAAGAACATGGAAATGATATCAAAGATTGTCTCAACAACATTAACTAATAACCCTTCCTCAAATAGAACCTTACACCAAGTCTTCAAAATGTGATAAGAGATGATAATATTAACAATAATCATATTGAATATCTCATCAACAGGGATTCCTAGACCTATAAGACCTTCCTTCCAACTATTAGCCACTACAAAGGCATATAACTTTGATCCATCTTTGCTCCAAATGTCTTGAGTAATCTGATAGAACCAAATCATGTGTAGTGTGGTCTCCTTAATAGAACAAACAGGACAGATACCATCCACTAAGTTATACTTTTTGAGTCTTGCACAAGAGTTTAATCCTCCTTATAGGATGCCCCATCTAAACACCTTCATCTTGTTGTGATAAGAGACTATTTTAAGCTCTTTGAAGAGTGATTATCACTCTCTCCAGTCAAGAGAGATAAGCCATCTATTATTGAACCTATTATACATGTCATCATCAATGAAAGGATGAAGAGCATTATACTAACTTTCAGTAGAAGGAATATCAAGGGGGAACTCCTTTTCCTAACAATAATCTTGTATCCTTAAGCCCTAGGGGTGAAAATGGAGCTTACCAAACCATTCTTGCGAGAGACTGTTGGTAAAATTAAGGATAATCTATTTGTATTATGCTTGTAAGTGGAATTTCTCTTTGATCACAGACCAAGGTTTCCAATTATTGGAAGTGGTATCCCACAAGTTTGTAAAAGAGAATATACCCTTATTTTAAAGTCTCTTTCAAGGGAACCAACTTTAGATTCTTGAGGGGTAGAAGGCCTTTTTGGTCAAAGGATACCACCATATGTTATAAGCATTGATATTGGTTCCAACTTGGGAATCATGAGGTTTATAATGAATTTTTGTGACTATTTGTTTCCAAGCCCTCTGGAGGCTTCTAAGAATGAAGATACCATGGATTAAACAAAAAAGGTACAAGCAAAAGGACATTTTCAAGGCAAATATTAGGCACTTTATAGCTTTTCACTAAAGGATGGCCAAGTCTGTCCCTTATGATCTATTTTCATAATTCATTTCCTTCTGTGGCCTTAAGAAACCACTTTACTACCAAGGTAAGGCCATAAGTGATGCATACCCCCCTTTCTCTCCTAAGGGTTGTGTGACCTCCTAGTCTAGGATCGATCAAAATACTGAGTTTGATTGACTCTTCAAGTCTCTGCTAGACCCCAAACCCTCTTACATAGGTCCTTTCTCTAAATGCATAGGTCGCCTAAGAACCGTGACTTCTCTCCCAAGGATTGTTTGAACCTAAATGCCAAATGGGCAACAACTCCTCTCTACTAAGCCTTTTCTCCAATGTGACCACTGGAAGTGACCACGCTCTTGAGCGAATGGCACATCACAATTTTGTGTTTCACGACCCTGGGAATACTGCTACCTTCGTTCACCCGATAGTCAAAATCGCGATGACCCGAGAACTGCGATCCATATATCCCCTTGATCGATGGTTGCAATCAACTCGACGTTTCGTGTTTCGCGACCTCAGAGTTCTCTTGCCTCTGTTTCCCTGATAGATGAAATTATGATGACTCTAGGTTAATAGTCTAGATCCCTCCTCAGATCTGACGGTTATGATGATTTCGGGGATTCACACCTTGTGAAGTCAAAATTCTTGTCACCTTTGACCCTCCTATTCCTGAAATGTTGATATTCCACCCTAAACAATCAATGGTCCAGATCTCTCCTGGATCCAATGACTCATATGAAGTTGCGGATTAGGACTTCGCAAATTCTTAGTGTTCTGCCCTTTGACTTCTCCACAATGTGATTCATAAAAATGTTGATTGTTTTCCATGCATCCCTCATGATGGACGGTTTGGATTCTCTAGCGTTCAGATCTAACAATTGAGATCTTTCTCCCTTGCACTTACACTATCTTCAGAGTTAGAATATCTTCTGGGTGTTCAAAAGTTTTGAACCTTTTCTCCTTTGATGAGTCTAATTCTTGGGTCTCTCTAACACTTATGCAAAGTGTTTTCCTCCTGATCTTGGTCTTCTGAAGACTTCGAATTCCCATGCACACCTTGCGTCTCCGGGATTCGGTAACCCAGATCCTCGAGATTTCACGAAGACAAACTCCTCTCTCCCTCCTGGCATTCCCCTTTTCCATTCTTCGACTTCTATAAAGTCTCTTTGACACTTAGTCGAATCTCGAATCTCTGCACTCCTTGCACTAGATCTTATGCAAGGTTTTGGGTTCTTGTGGATGACTGTACACTCCTTGCACTAGTCTCTTTGCACTCCTTGAAAAGGGAAAGTTTCATGTTATCTCTTCTGAGCTTTGGAACCAAAACAAATTCTGTCAACGCACTCCTTGTGTTATGTGTGCACTCCTTGCACTACTTCACATAAGAGAAACAATCAAAACTTATCCTAGAATTCATAGTTCTATTTACTAAAAATTAGATTCATTCATTCATGAAAACACAATATAGATAATTGCAAACAATGTTCACACCATGCATCAGATCAATTTTCCTCTGTTATATTCCAAAATGAAAACAGTTACAACTGTAAATGAACAAAAAAAACTACTGAAATCCTCTCCTAATTTATATTCCAGCCAACTAGCGACTAGCCTCATTCAGGCATAAAAAACCTCTATTTATCACAAAGGGCTCTTAGGGTTTTTCTTGGCTACTTGTCTACTCTATAACTTAACCTAATGACAATCTAGACTATTCTCATTACAGATCCATAGTGGAGTCTCCCATTTCACTCGTAATCATCCAAGCATGCGTCCAAATTTTCTCGATCTAATTTCAAGCGTGCCCCAAAGATTATTTTTTGTGCGGAGTTAAGGTAGACTTCACAATATCTGTTGTGAATGGCAGCGTTGAGCTCCCGTATAGATTCCTTGATGTTGATAAGTCTTGTCCCACATGATTTCCAATTATTCTCTTGCATCAATAAGTGGCCAAATGAGGAATGTTAAGTCCTTCATCTCGTGGTTTCCTAGTGCACACCAACCACTTGACCATAGGTAGACCTTTTTCCCCTTTATTCTTCACCCAAAAGAGATCTTTTAAGATAGAGTTTTATTGTAGCCTTGCTAGTTGGGAAGACAAAGAGACAAATAATATATATGCATTATGTAAATTCGAAATTGGATATTTTTTCCATTTTTGGAAATTCTGAATTTCAAAATTAGTCAATTGTAATTATTAATTATGACTATTGGGAAGAGATCCGATTTGACCCATCTAACTACTTGACTATGACACTTGTATGGGACAAAATATTTTTATATTTATTATTGATGGACAAATGGAAAAATTATGTTAAAATCAACTAACCATGACTCCATAAGTGGGGAACATGTTGGAACTACCTCAGGGTTGATTATTACAAGTGGAAAATCAGGAATTTAGCCATTGGCAACCCTTGAAAATCAGTTATTTCGAAATCTTCAAAAATTCCCAAGTGAAAAAAGACCTAGGCACTTTTGCTTTTGGATATATAGCATATGAGAGGAGGCAATATGTTGCCTAGTATGCTGGGGAAAATGGTGGATCTCTTGCTGTTATGAACACTGAATTCTGAGTGTGAGGCAAAGAGAAGTTGTTGATATTTAGAGACTGTTGATGACAAGGATTTTTGGAATTTTCCCTCATGGACTCATGGTCAAGCTAGGGGGTGGATGGGACCAGTAAATTGGTTGTTTTGTCCTAAAATTGGGAGGAACTTGGTTGTTCCATTTGTTGTTTAGTAACCGTTCATATATGTTTCCTTACTCCTTCTTTGGTTAAATGTTATGAAAACTTTTGGTTTGTAGGGTGCATTTTTTTCTCTATATGTGTTGTACTGTTTCAAATAAAATTCTGTTGAAATGAGTTAATTGCAGAATAATTCTCTAGAGTATTAATTGTAGACCTTAGTATAACCTTTTGTACCTTTGGCTAGAAATGAATTTCAAACGTGGATAGATTAGATGGGATATCTGTGCCAACTAGAAGGTCATTTCATTGTTGTACTAGACTTTCCTACTAGTAGGTGACTCCTATACAACTACATATTTAGTCTTATAGAATTTACAGACTGTGTAAAAAAAGAATAAATCAGGAAATTAATCTTATACATGTGTAGACAGTCATATCTCTATCAACCATCCTATTAACTCTAAATAGTTTGTTCTATAGAATTATACTACTTGAGTGAGTAATAAATAGAAGAAATACTTATAGATTCATTGTACTTACTGTATAAAGTTAATTCTGGAAGTAAGAATTTATGCTAAAGATATTGTTTCTGTAGATTTAATACATGGGATATATCAACAGTGAGGAAATTGGTCTGTACAAACTTACTGAAATTTAGAACGATGAACTGTAACTGTAATAGACATTGATTATACTTATACATATATGGATATAATATTATAGTTAATCTAAATGATACCAATTAGTATCCATAATGGTTTGTGTAACGAATGAATTGTCGAATGAATATATATATATATATAGTTGATCGTGCAAGGTCCCAGAATCAATTCATAATTTGTTTTCTTTTAAACAGTCAATGACTACCTAAAGAAATGAACAGTTCGATAGCATAAAGTGAATAACCAGAAAACAATTCGTTCATAACAATATTTCTAATACTAGATATTAATGACAAAGAACAGAAGATCTAAATCACTCTATGCCTATATTAAATCATTATCAACTTTTATTACTTTGCAAATATTGTCCATTACAAGTACACGAGAAAAGAAAAATTCTTGTGTCACGATAGGAAAACCTTACTTATCGAAATCGGGCCAGTATTCATAGGCACATATAACTCATTTCAAAGGACTATATTTAAACCTCATAAAAATGAAATATAGTTGTAACATTCAAGAGTAATCCTAATCGGTCTCTATAGCAATAGAGAAGGAACTCCCATAACAATGAATTCCTAAATCAAAACCGTTACTTCACTGACCAGAATCTGGAGTGGTACAACTCTGAGAGTATTGAAAGCGAGGAACCCGAATACCTTTTGCATATGGCGAGGTCCAAGATCCAAGGATTCTTATACGCTCCTAACCTACACGGAGAATAAAGAGATTTTTGATTAGCATTTTAATGATAAGAATCTGTATGCTAAGAATAAACCAAATTCATAGGGTAAATTAACATAACCAAAAAGTAAGGAAAAAGACCGTGAATGATTACTTAACTTGGGACTACAGTAAGAGTCGTTATGCCTCCTTGCATCCCTATGAAACATCGACCATGATCCCAAGAGGGGTGGAGAGGCCAAAGATAGCCTGATGGGTACCCTCACAGTCAAAAGGGGCCCATCATTAGTTTGAAATCCAACTTAAAAGAGAAAAACGAAGAAATTGTAGAAGCAAAATTAATTATAGAGGATACAAACATTATAAGGAATGATTCCCAACATATACTTGAGACTACAAACCCATATATCGGGACATGGAATAGAATACGAGTCCATTATAAAAACCCTCTTGAATTAAAAGGAAACTTAAGTGAATGGTATCCCATGGATACGACTTAACATTGAAATAGTTAAGACTTCAAACCCTCATAAACAACAAACAATGAAATCCTTCAGACAAATACCATAGGCCGAAACCAAACAAACGATGAATAACATAGTATAGTATGCACTAAATTCATAGAGGTAGATGTGCTAGATGTTCTTAACATCACATTTACCTTGTTGGCGAATCCATGTCGAAAGGAAAGGACCCAATGACATGGGGACTCTGACAAAAATATCCCTTTCACAATTAGGGAAAAATGCATTACCACTTAAGAAAAAAGACCCAAGAAAACCCGCAGAGCTATATAATATAACCCACGAATTGTTATGATACCTTACCGAGTGATAGGACATCTGAGGGATGTAAACAAGATCTATAGTTTGTCACGAAACTGTAAGGTTGAAAGAACCAAGAGCAAGTAACAATGGTAAGGTTAAATCTATAGGTAAAGCCAAACCGTATTGGGTGGACTGTTATTACCAAAGAAAAATCCTATTACGACCACAAGAGAAAAGGCTAAGAAATCTAACAGTTTACTACCTAGGAGATTTAATATGTGTAGTCCATATTTTAAAGAAGCAAGATTTTTTTTAGATCTATTACAGCCAGAGGAGCCTTACCTTTTGATAGAAATGAATTGGAAATCCTCCATTAACAGAGTAAGCCCGACTCCACCATAACAATGGACTGTACATCTACAAAATAGAAGCATGGTATCATGGTTAACAGATGAGGGGAAAATTTTAACACAGATCCGAGAAGACAATAAACAATAGACCCTCGGAAATCCCCGTAAGTTAAGTTGATGGTGTTAATGCAGAGATCATACACAACCATGTGACGAAGGTGTCATGGAAAAACCTATATAGGACTTCATTAAACAAATGTTGGGCCCAAGGGAAATATGACAGTATACCATAAATGTCATTGCACAGGGCTCATTTACACCTCGACATTCGCGTACCAGTCATTCAAAGATCTATAAAGATAAGCAAGTCTGTAACAATAAACACAGTCTAGTTAGGGTGCCACACTCTTCTCTGGTCCGCCAAACTGCCTGCTAGTGTTGGTTCAAGTATAATTCGAATGCATGGAACTAACCAACACCCTAATAGTCAGTTCAACTGCCCGCTATCACATGTCAGTTGGATAGAATCTATCCCACCATAATGCCTAGGATAAATCTCGTTAATGTGATGACGGGAAAGAACTTTATAATGCTTGTCTTCATGATTATGCATATAGTTCGCATAGGACAAGTAGTTATCCCTTAGTGCATATTCTTATATTGTAATCTCCTTAGTTGGCAGTGGCTATCAAACTTATACAGTATAGTCTGATAGTACATAACTATATATACTTAGTGACTTGCATAAATCAAATGTTATCAATGATGGATAACCAAGTTACGTATGGTGACATTCACTTGGGTGTCAAACTACCACCCTTAAAGTATAAAATGAAGTTAGAAATATTTTCCACTTGTTAAAGTTATGGTGTACATAAAATACATAAAGGAGAAGAAATTTTAATTCACGGTGTAGTATCATTAAGTACATCTTAGAAAGGAAAGGAAAAATTTAATAATGATCCTAACAATTTTTTTTTATGTTGAGAAATTTGGGGTTCATTACATATGGTATCAGAGCAAAGGTTACAACACTTGGACCTTGAACAGGGCCAAAATAATTACTTAGCACATATTTTTGTCTAGGTAAAACTAAAAAACTATTATTTTTACAAACATAAATTTATTTATCATTTTGTGTTAATCATGACAACCCAGGATGACGCAGAAATCAGACTTGAGGGGAATCATGAACAAAGACCTCCTGAAGATCCAAGACAAAATAGTGACATAAGATCACCTACTGAAGTTCTAGAAACAATGAGGAATCTCATTGTTGAGTTGTAGGTTTTCAAAGAAGACAATGAGAAACTCAAGAAGGCACAACGGGAACAATAGGAAATAAATGAAGTTCTAATGTGTAGTATAGTGACAAAGAAAAACCCAAAAGACAAGAAACAAGAAGTAGAGGTTAGTAAAAGGGCCTCTAATAATTCTGGTCCTTAAGCAGAAACATGGGATAGCTCATCTGAAGGTACACCTTCAGTTGAAGATAAAACAAAAACAGACAGAAAAAGAAAACAAGTAGATCACCTTGAGGGGGAATTTAAGAAAATCAAACTCGCTACCTTTTATTGGTAATCGAGAACAAGGGAGGAAGTTGAAGCATGGTTATTAGACATCAAGAAGTATTTCCAGATATATAACTATTCTAGTAATATGAAGGTCAAAATGGCCATCTATAATCTGAAAGGAAAATCCAACATTTTGTGGCAAGACTTGAAATTGTCCAATGTCCTAAAGGAGAAATAGATGGAATGGTTGGAATTTAAGATATAGTATCTATATGAAAGTTACTATGAAAGAAAAACTAAATAATTTTATGACTTACAACTTGGTCAAATGGCTATGGAAGATCTGATAAACAAATTTCTGGAATTACTAAGGTCTGTACCTTGTATCCGGGCGGAAAAAGTGAAAATCTAGTGGTTCCTAAGTTGTTTACCACAGTCCTACAAGGACATAATAGAATTTGATAATCCCAAGTCATTGAGTGAAGTATTCAAGAAATCCTGAATGTGTTATGACCAATACAAACAATAGACAAAATTTCCCAAGGCTTGGAAAGACAAGAAACAAGACCGAATGAATCAACAGAGGAAGGGATACCAACCAACTCCTTATCGGGACGCAACAAAAATATTTCCAAGGAAATATTTTTACTCCAACAATCCAAACCCACAAGGAGGTGGTAAACTAGTAAATCTACAAACAAAGAAGTTTGGGGACAGCTCCCGTGAACTGTTAAAATGTTGGGAATGTGGAGAACCTTATCTGAGGAGGAACAATCCACATTTGATTTCAGCAAACATAACTATTGTTCACAATTTACATGAAGCCTCTATAGTAGGAGATGTAGGAAGAAGATTACATTGGATCAATGCAGTCGTGGATATTCGGCAAGCTGACCACCAGTCCTCTCTGGTGGAAATTGAAGGTAAAATCAATAACACTCAAATTTATGTTTTAATAGATCCTGGAGCTACATTAATTTATATCGCTCCTAGTATAGTGGAGTCAAAAAAACTTAATAAAATTAAACACGCAAAATATACACTGGTACAACTAGCAACAGGAATGAAAATAAAAGTTGTTGACTTTATTTCTAATTATGAGTTCAGTTTATGTGGTCAAAACATAAATACAAATATAAACATTCTATTTCTAGGATCTTATGATGTAATTATCGGAATGGATTGGTTAGAAAGGCATAAAGAAGTGCTAGATTGTTATGAAAAATCACTTAAGTATAAAGACGAAAATGACACTGTTAGGATAGTTCAAGGTATACAAAAACCAGTCTCAGTTAGGCAGATTTCAGCAATGCAATTCAAGAAATGCATGAGAAAGGGTTGTCAATTCTATGCCATTCAAGCAATAAACCTATTAGAAAAAGAAAATAAACCCAACTTGGAGGACTTTGTCATGTTGCATGATTTAAGAGATGTGTTTGTTGAGGAGATACCTAAATTACCTCCATAGAGGGAGATAGACATTTATATTGACCTATAACCTGCTTCAACCCCTATCTCAAAAGCACCTTACCCAATGAGTTTGCCAGAATTAACATAACTAAAAATTCAACTACAGGAATTATTGGAAAAAAAATATATCAGAACAAGTGTTTCACCATGGGGAGCACCAGTCCTCTTTGTGAAAAAGAAAGACAAAACTTTGATATTATGCATTGATTACAAAAAATTAAACAAGATGAGTATTAAGAACAAGTACCCCTTACCTGGGATAAATGATATGTTCGATCAAGTAGGTGGGGAAATATTTTCTCGAAATTGGATTTACGATCTGGTTATCATCAGGTTAGGATAAAAGATGATCACATAAGTAAAACAACTTTTCAAATGAGATATGAACATTAGAAATTTTTTTTTATACCTTTCAGACTCACTAACGCACCAACCATGTTTATGTGTTTAATGAATAGTATTTTCAGTCAGTACTTGGACACGTTTGTGTTTGTATTTATTGATGACATTCTAATATATTATAAAATAGAAGAAGAACACGAAGAACACTTAAGGTTAGTTCTGAAAACTTTAAGAAAGTACAAATTGTATGCTAAATTCAATAAATGTGAATTTTATCAGAAGAAAATGAAATAACTAGGACATATAATTTCTATAGAAGGCATTGCAGTCAACCCGAAGAAAATAAGAGCCATCATGGAATGGTCGATTCCTAAGGACGTAGCGGACATTCGATTGTTCATGGGAATTACTGGATATTATCGCATATTTATATAGGGATTTTCCAAAATTTATTACCCTATCACATCGTCACAAAAGAAGGGAACCAAGTTTAACTGGTCATAGAAATGTCAAGACAGACTCAATAAGTTAAAAGAATTATTAACGATCACACCCATTTTCAAAAGTAGCAGATCCAGACAAAGAATTCACTGTCTATGTAGACACGAGTAGAGAAGGACTAGGTGGTGTCCTAACTCAAGAAGGACACGTTATTTGTTATGAATCCGGAAAGCTAAAGGAACACGAACAAAACTACGCCACTCATGACTTAGAGTTTCTAGTTGTAATACAGGCCTTAAAAATTTGGCAGCACTACATAATGGGAAAACAATTTCTATTATTGACAGATAATAGTGGTGAAATATTTGTTTAGTCAGTCCGACCTTAATGCAAGGCAATAAAGATGGCTATCCTTATTAAGTGAATTTTACATTGAGTTAAGACATATAAAGGGTAAGGAAAACAAAGTAGTCAATGCTTTGAGCAGAAGAGTTCATGGGTTTTTTGAAATAAACATTAGTAGGGAAGAAAGCGATCTTGAACAGAAGGTAAAGGCTACAGGTAAGAATGACGAAAATTACCCTAAAACAGTGGCAGAATTACAGAAGATGACAGAAAATTCAGACAAAACAAATATGAGTGTGGACATAAATGGGTTACTATGATTTAAAAACATAATATACATACACGATTCGGTAGAGTTAAAGTTAACAGTTTTGGATGAAGTTCATAAGAAACCATATTCTGGTCATCCAGGATACTAGAAAACAATAACAACACTAAGAAACTTATTTTATTGGCCTAATATGAAGGGAGAAAAAATAGAATACTTCGCTAACTGTCAATATTGACAGCAGGTAAAATCCGAACACCAGCATCCAACCGACCTATTACATCCCTTACCGGTGCCAGAATGGAAATGGGAGACTATATAAGTAGACTTTATTACAGGTTTCCCTAGAAATCAAAAACAAAATGATTCAATTATGGTGGCAATAGATAAAGTTAGTAAGTCTGAACACTTTATTCCTGTAAAGTCTACTTTTAAATCTATTAGCACCGCCGAAATATTCATGAAAGAAATTTTTAGAGTGCATGGTATTCCTAAAATGGTGATTTCGGATAGAGACATAAAATTTACATCTGTTTTTTGGAAATAATTGTTTGCAAGGTTAAATACTAACTTGAATTTCAGAATACGTTATCATACACAAAAAGATAGATAGACTGAACGAACAAACCAAATCATAGAAGATATTCTCTGCACATACGTAAGAACAAAACCAAGCAAGTGGGAAAACTACTTGCACTTGGTAGAATTTGCATACAACAATGGGTACCAAACTTCGGCTAAAATGAGCCCTTTCGAGGTACTATATGATGGAAAGTGTAAGACTCCAATTGGCTAGGATAACCTAGTTGAAAGACTCATGGTTGTACCAGATATGTTCCAAGAAATGGAGAACACGGTAAGAAAAGTACAACAGAACTTAAAAGAGGCACAAGACAGACAAAAAAGTTATGTGGACCAGAAAATAAGACACTTGGAATTTCAAGTGGGAGACGATGTCTATTTAAAAGTCAAAGCCCAGAAACGTTCACTGAAGTTAGGGAATTTTGCTAGGTTGGCACCCAGATTTTGTGTCCCTTTCGATATCTTAGCTAAAATTGGACCTGTAGCATACCAACTCTCACTTCCTGCTAATCTAAAAATTCATAATGTATTTCATGTTTCATTGTTAAAGAATTATGTTCATGACCCTACTCATATGATCGATTAGAACTTGGTGCAGGTGGAACTAGAAGGCGAGTTCCAAGAAGAACCCTTGCGCATTCTGGACAAGAGATAAATAGCACTTCGGAACAAATTCGTTGCTCAAGTAAAGGTGCAATGGAAGAACTTTATCCCTGAGGAGGCCACTTGGGAGTTGGAGGGATATTTGTAGAAATATCATCCAATCATGTTCTAAGAAAGGAATGAACACTGAGGATAGTGTTTTATTGAAGGGATAAAGGATGTAACATCCCCAAAATAAATTTATTTTTAAAGTCTAAAATTTCATAGGAAATTATTTCCATTTTTGGTAAATTCGAAATTGGAATTTTTTTGTCATTTTTGGAAATTATGAATTTCGAATTTAGTTAATTGTAATTAATGATTAATGATTGTTGGGAAGATATATGATTTTACCCAACTAACTACTTTACTATGACACTTGTATGGGACAAAATATATTTATATTTATTACTGATGGACAAATGGAACAACCAGGTTAAAATCAGTTGACCATGACTCCATGAGTGGGGAACATGTTGGAAATACCTCAGGGATGATTATTACAAGTGGAAAATCATGAATTTTTCCATTGTCAGCCCCTAAAAATCAGGGATTTGGAAAGCTGTGAAAATTCCCAAGGGGAAAAAGACCTAGGCACTTTTGCTTTTGGATATATAGAATATGGGAAGAGGCAGGATGCTGCTTAGTATGCTGGGGGGAAATGGTGGATCTCTTGCTGTTATGAACAATGAATTCTGAGTGTGAGGCAAGGAGAAGTTGTTGATATTTAAGGACTATTGTTGAGGAGGAGTTTTGGAATTCTCCCTCATGGAATCATGGTCAGGCTAGGGGGTGGATGGGACAAGTAAATTGGTTGTTCCATCCTAAGGTTGGGAGGAAATTGGTTGTTTAATTTGTTGTTTAGTAACTGTTCATATATGTTTACTTAATCCTCCTCTGGTTAAATGTTATGCAAAATTTTTATTTGTAGTGTGCATTTGTTACTCTATATGTGTTGTATTGTTTGAAATTAAATTATGTTGAAATGATTTAATTGTAGAATAATTCTCTACAGTGTTAACTGTAGACCTTATTAGAACCTTTTGTACCTTTGGCTAGAAATGAATTTCAAACATGGATAGATTAGAAGAGATATATGTGCCAACTAGAAGGTCATTTCACTGTTGTACTAGACTTTCCTACTAGTAGGTTACTCCTATACAACTAGATATTCAGTCTTATAGAGTTTACAGACTGTGTAAAAAAAGAATAAATCTAGAAATTAATCTTATACATTTGTAGACAGACATATCTCTATCGACTATCCTGCTAACTCTGAGTAGATTGTTCTATAGAATTATACTTTTGGAGTGAATAATAAATTGAACAATTCCTTATAGATTCATTGTACTTACTATATAAAGTTAATTCTGGAAGTAAGAATTTATGTTACAGATATTGTTGCTACAGATTTAATACATGGGATATATAAACAGTGAGGAAATCAGTATGTACAAACTTACTGCAATTTAGAACGATGAACTATAATAGACAGTGATTATACTTATACATATATGGATATAATACGATAGTTAATCTAAATGATAAGAATTAGTATGAATAATGGTCTGTGTAACGAATGAAGGTTCGAATGAATATATATATATATATATATATATATATATATATATATATATATATATATATATATATAGTATAGGAAGCTTCTATACTTCATTCATAATTTGTTTCCCTTTAAACAATCAACAACTACCTAAAGAAATGAACAGTTCTATAGCATAAAGTGCATAACCAGAAAGAAATTCATTCATAACAGTATTTCTATTACGACATCTTAATGAAAAAAAACAAAATATCTAAACCACTCTATGCCTGGATTAAATCATTATCAACTTTGATTACTTTGCAAATATTGTCCATTGCAAGTACACGAGAAATGCAAAATTATGGTGTCACGATAAAAAAACCTTACTTATCAAAATCAGGCCAGTACTCATAGGCACATATAAATCATTTGAAGGGACTCTATTTAAACCTCATAACAATGAAATATAGGTGTAACATTCAAGAGCACTCCTAATTAGTCTCTATAAAAATACAAAACGAACTCCCATAACAAGGAATTCCTAAATCAAAATTGTTACTTTGCTAACTAGAATCTGGAGTGATACAACTCTGAGAGTATTGAAAGTGAGGAACTCGAATACCTTTTGCGTATGGAGAGTTCCAAGATCCGAGGATTCTCATACGCTCCTACCCCGCATGAAGAATAAAGAGATGTTTGATTAGCATTTTAATGATAAGAATCTGTATGCTAGGAATAAACCAAATTCCTAGGGTAAATTAACATAACCAGAAAGTAAGGAAACAAAGAGTGAATGATTAATTAACTTGGGCCTATAGTAAGAGTCATTATGCCTCCTTACATCCCTATGAAACATTGACCATTATCCTGAGAGGGGTGGAGAGGCAAAAGACTTCATGATGGGTACCCTCACAGTCAAAAGGGGCCCATCATTAGTTTGAAATCCAACTTAAAAGAGAAAAACGAAGAAAATGCAGAAGAAAAATTAAGTATAGAGGATACAAACATTACAAGGAAGGATGCCCAACATATACTCAAGAATACAGACCCGTATGTCAGGGCATGGAACAAAATACTATTCCATTATCAAAACCCTCTTGAATAAAAAGGAAACTTAAATGAATTGTGTCCCCTGGATATGACTTACCAAAGGAACAATTAAAAATTTAAACCCTCACTAACCACAGACAATGGAATCCTTTGGCCAAATACCATAGGTCGAAACCAAACAAACGATGAAGAACATAATATAGTATGCACTAAATTAATAGAGCTAGATGTCCTAGATGTTCTTAACATATCAATTACCCTGCTGGAAAATCCATGTCGAGAGGAAAGGACCCAATGACATGGGGACTCTGACAGAAATCTCCCTTTCACATTTGGGTAAAAACTAGTTACCACTCAAGAAAAAAGACCTGAGGAAAACCATAGAGATGTGGAATATAACCCATCAATTGTTATAATACCTTACCGAGTGATAGGACCTCTGAGGGACACAAACATAATCTATAGTCTATCATGAAACCATAAGGTTGAAAGAACCGATTGCAAGTAACAATGGTAAAGTTAAATCCGTAGGTAAAGACAAACCTTATCAGGTGGATTGTTCTTACTGAAAAAAAAATCCTAATACGACCATGAGAGCACAGGCTAAGAAATCTAACAGTTTAATACCCGAGAGATTTAATAAGTGCAGTCCATATTTTAAAGAAAGATTTTTTTTAGATCTATTACAGCCAGAGGAGCCTTACATTTTGAAAGAAATCAATTGGAAATCTTCCATTAACTGAGTAAGGTCGACTCCACTGTAACGTTGGGATGTACATCTATGAAACTGAAGCAGGGTATCATGGTGAACATATGAGGGGAAACTTTTAACATAGAGTCGAAAAGACAATAAATAATAGACCCTAGGAAAGCCTCGTAAGTTTAGTTGATGGTGTTAATGCAGGGATGTTACCCAACCATCTGACGAAGGTGTCGTGGAAAACCCTAGATAAGACTTCATTAAAAAAAAAATGGACCTGAGGGACATATGAAAGTCTACCAGAAATGTCATTGCGCAGGGCTCATTTACACCTTGACAGTCACGTACCAGTCGTTCAAATATCTATAATGATAAGCAAGTCTGTAACAATAAATGTAGTCTAGTAAGGGTACCACACTCTTCTCTAGTCCTCCAAACTACCTGCCAATGTTAGTTTGATTCTAAGTCGAATGCATGGAACTAACCAGAACCCTACCAGTCAGTTCAACTACCCGCTATCATGTGTCAGTTGGATAGAATCCATCGCACCATAATGTGAGGGATAAATCTCATTATTGTGATGATAGGACAGAACTTTATAATGCTTGTCTTCATGATTATTCATATATCTTGCGCAGGACAAGTAGTTATCCCTTAGTGCATATTGTTATATCATAATCTCCTTAGTTGGCAGTGGGTATCAAAATTATATAGTATAGTCTCATAGTACATAACTATATATACTTAGTGACTTGCATAAATCGAATGTTATCTATGATGGATAGCCAAGTTACGTATGGTGACATTCACTTGGGTGTCAAACTACAACACTTAAAGAATAAAATGGAGTTAGAATTCTTTTCCACTTGTTAAAGTTATGGTGTACATAAAATGCATAAAGGAGAAGAAATTTTAATTCACGGTGTAGTATCATTAAGTACACCCTAGAAATGAAAGGAAAAATTTAATAATGATCCTAACAATTATTTTTTATGTTGAGAAATTTGGGGTTCATTACACATTAAACTAAAAATCTTGTCCCCCACTTGGATTTTGGTTGCTAAGAAAAGGTCATAACTATTCTAGTATTCAAGTTTGATTGTAATCTTATTAATAACCCAGTTTCACATATGATTTCGAGTCATGTCAATGCTAAATAGAATACCAATATACTTGGTGATTTCTCCCCTTTGAACCCATTTCCATTGGGAAGGAATCCACCTTGGGTGATCGTCTAATCCAATAAGTATCATAGATATTTTCTCCTCTTATATTATATCTTTAGAAGATTTACAAAAGTTGTTCATAAGGATAGTGGGAGTTGATTAAATATTATTGGGGAAGGCCAATAACTTTACCTTCGTAAGCTAGATTTTATAATAGATAACCCAAGGCATCAGATCTGAGAACATACAAATCAGGGGCTATAGGGTATCCCTGTGTCATTGATATGCTAAGAGGAATAAGATAAGTAAGTGATCTATTAACACACACAATAACCAAAGCATTGGAAAAGAGAATATTGAAATAATATATGAACTTTGACCCAAATCCTAGCCACTCAAGCATGTGGAGAATGAATTTCCACTCCAACTTGTCATAGGCCTTGTAATAGTCCAACCTTAGACACATTCCTTTAAAACCTCTCTCTTTGGCAAGAAAAAAATCCAAACATTCAATGATGGAGATAACTCACAAAATTCTCTTCCCGATAGTATTTTAGTTACAAAAATATTCCACCATATAAAGATAATTCTAGATCTTGATATAAACACTTGAAACTTTCAGTTTGATGATATGACATATAATTGTTTTGATCATCATCGAATTGGAAGCCTATTTGTTTGTAATGAATATCAACCTAAAAATTGGAAACTTAATCATGATCTCCTTGCTAACAAATATAACCATAAGATATCATAGTTATATAATCAACCTTGTCCTAAATATGATAAATACTCTTAGGTAATTACTCTTGGTAGTCCAAAAAATGTTTTGGAATCTTGTGACATTGGTGATCATGATTTTATTTATGATTATCCCTTAGGAACCTACCATTTCGATGACATTTTCTTCAAACAAGAAATTGAGAAGATGCCTAAAGTTCCCAATGATGGATCTAATCAACTTTGAGTTTTCCCAAAAGATAGTTTGCTAAAGACTGTTTCACACTTCTCATTATCTAATTCAATACATATTGATACCTTTTTATATAATAATGATGTTAAGGAAAGTTTTTTTTAGCTGAATATTGTTTCGGTGGAAGCTTTAATTTTTGCAACCCCATCATAACCCAAAAACTCACTCCATTTGACCTAAGTTCTCCTCTAGTTTATGATGGTTATATTGAGTCTTGCACTAAATATAGGAGATGTTCTAACCATGTTATTCTAATTGAGATAGATATCCATACAAATTAGCTTCCATCTTGTACCAATAAGAATAATGAGGTTTCATTTAAGGATAATAATGATATTTAAGTTGTCTTTCATTTCTTCTAAAAGGTGGGGAGGACATCTGATTTCCAATCTCATCCTTCATCACCGAATTTGGGATTCTTGGCTCAACCATTTTGATATTTTTAGGACAACAAGTATCTTCCTGTTAAAATGGTTTACTGAAATGTTTTCTACCCTAGATAATTGTTTCAACCTAACTACCAGTATAGGTTTTCTAGTAGCTTTTCTTCATGTTGAAATTCATCTCATATTTAGGATCGAAATTCATTTTTCATGTACAAGAAACAAGAATCTAAGGTAGTTTCTCATTTTTTAATCACCGAGGTCAATAAACTCTCTACAATGGAGTAACCAATATGGTTCTTGGTTTACAACTGGTTCTAGAATCTTCTATTGGTATGTGTAGGTCTAAATGAGTGCCCAATAAAGAGCCAACCCACTGTGTTGTTGTAAATCAACAACAAATTTGTTTGTGAAAAAAATTCCAAGCACTATAATCCAGCTACCACTAAACATTCACATTCTCATGATAATAAGTGACAACATTTCCAACACTTAGCATATATATTTACATATAAATGTAGACCAAAAATTAAATTTGTGTAACACTTTCCAATATTAAAAAGAATAGAATGTTTTCCTTGATGTGAGCACTACCTAGCAAGATAGAATTTCAGATATACTCAAATACAAAACAACAATTTAAATGTCCTAATTTACCTATGACAAAGTGTTTATGCTAAAGAGTAAAATGATCCATCACTTCCTACTATTTCTCCTTGTATATCCTCCCATCAACAATGGCTCACTTGAACATTTTCTTAACTTAGACATCATGCATGGTTGTCCAATTTAATGGTGTGTGCAACTAACTGGGGTGTGGCATCAAGGAGAATAGTATGAGTTTATGCTTCTCTAAACCTTAGTTGGACATTGGCATACCCATTCACATAAGTCTCAGTAATTTGTTTGAATCTCTATTATGCATAAACCATTTTCATTCCTCCCTCTTTCACATAGATAATACAAAAAAATAAAAGGAAGATAAATTAAATAAGGGAGTGCATTTCCTTTACTACATAAAAAGCTCAATGTGTCAATGGAAAAGAGCATTGCTACACCTAAATTACATCAATGCTATTTTTTGGTTGTTGTAACTCACACAAAATGTTGTAGAAAGAGTGACCATGACCAAATTGGAATGGTTGGAGTAGGGTGTATGGCCCAACTACTAACTAGCTCTTCAAGGATTCTATTAAAAGGGATGATTGGGAAAATATGTGGCTCATTCAATTTCCAAAAATAAGTCTCTATCCATTTCCACGTATGACTGTATTAATTTCCCAATGGTCTCGTAAGAGGAAAATAATTGTTGATTACATAGAACTAAGAATGGAAATTTGGCTGGGGATTTGCAACAACTATACCATATGGTCATTGATATCATGAACCCAATTAAATGTATGGACTCGGTCCTTTTACTATTGTAACTATCAACAAAATTAACAAGAGGTGATTTTCAACAACAATTAACCAAAATGAATGAGAAATTCTCACACCAATTGACCAAAATAATTGTGGGTTAACCAAAATGGTGAATTGCAAGTGTTGTAGTAAGTTGTGTATGAAAAGGGATCACAAAAGAGATATAAATGCATAAATATCCATAGAATTAAAGTAATCACATAGCTCTAAAATCACAATAAACATAGATATTTTACCCTAGAAATCCAAATAGGAAAACCATCTTTGAATGCTTACTCAACCTTGATTACGAAAATCTCATGTTAAAATGCAACTCATGGCTCTATGGCCATTCAAAAATTTACACAGCCTACCCTTGTGCATACTCACCTCCCAGAGGGTGTATTTCCCATGTTCCGATTCCTTTTTATCTATTTGTGTTCATACAGAGACTTATCATCCCCGAGTGACTTTGCATAAAGGAGGAAGATTGTATCATTGAATCACTTTCTAGGTTTTCATGATCAACATGCAAGGATATTTAGGATGGATGGTAACAATACATGCTCCATGATCTAGAACAATTCCTAGAAAAAATGAGGCATAGTACAACAACACTATTTATGGAATTTTTTCTCAGTTCATTTGGCCTTATTCTGGGAGAACCCCTAGTAGTATGTGCATGAACTAACACATCATCAATCCCTATAGGAAGCCAAGGTTTCTTTCACTCAATATAAATGGACTCATATCTACCATTAATGGATGAAAGGTGAGAACATGACAAGTACTAAACATATGATATATATTAATAAAGTATCACATAGAAAACTCTGCATTAATAAATAATCACATAACAATTCATAAAACATTAAACATAACTAGAATTGATGGCTATATAAACTATGTTGAAAGGAGAAATCACACCTAATCTGATAAATTGGTCGACAATACAGTTGGAATGGTTTGCCCCGCATGTTTCTCTTCAGTTGTATGACACTCTCTTAGTCTTGTTCTTCTCTCAATCGACGAAGAAAGATCTTAAAGTGCCTGCCAAAATAATTCAACATCCATAAATATCTAAAAAATCAATACAAGTCATATTTGTCGCGCATTATTTACTCTAAGATTCATTTTTACGAGACTGTCAGAACATACCTAAATGAACTCCTCTTGGTTTCGAGAATAATTTATTGGAGCCACGTGTCTAATATTTTATCACACTGCGTCCCTTGACTTGAAGTAGTAGCAACGAAGTCAACATTGACTTTATTGTTCCGTTGTTGGATCGAGGGAGGTTTGGTCCAAGATTAAACGACTCCAATAAATTATTTTCTCTTGAACAAGGCCAACCATGTGAAGGTAGAATCTCTTATGGCCCCTCGACTCCCCTCACAACACTCTCAATTCTCCTGTTAGATTACTTAGAGGGGGGGTGAATCAGTAATAGCATAATTATAATCCTTTTTTCTTCAAATAATCAAAGTGTGATATCAATGTAGAATTATTATCCAATAATGAGAAATATGAAATGAACAATCACACACATAGAAAGTACACTAGGTTTTTACATGGAAACTCAAATCAAGAGAAAACCATGGAATGTTTTTTCTTATATGTCTTGAAGAATTAAATTCATTGGAAGCACCAACTTCCTTTGTTTTCCAGATACAACTAGAAGGAGGCTCCAAACCCCTAATTTCTTAGGATACAACCTGAGTGAAGATACAACTCTCCAATTCTCTAGCTACATCTAGAAGGATGCTGCAACCCCCCATGTTCTTCGATTACAACCAGAAGGTGGCTACAACCACCTGTCCTTGCCGCGTCCAACCGCCCTCAAGTAGAAGTAGAATGATCGAACCATTGTCACACTATCACTATGATATATACCATTGTAAACCTATACCAATAAAACTGAACCCTACATCAACCATGCATAAACATGTACCTCAACCTGTAATCAACCTGTACCATAAACAAGTACATCAACCATGCACCAACCTGTACCATAAACAAATGCATCAACCATGCAACAACCTGTACTAAAAAATCTGTAATCAACTTGTACCATAAACAAGTGCAACCAACCATGTACCAAGTATGTACCAATCATGTTTCAATTGATAATCAACTATGAATCATCAATATGTACCAATATCATCAACTATACACCTCATATATGTGCCAACTCATCAACTAATTGTCTCAACCATGTACCCAAATTGTACCTCAACCAAAATACCTCATCAATTTCATCATCCAAATATGATTTATAAATCTGTAATAGACCCAATGTATATGATCACATACCTGCAAACCTTCCTTAACTTTAAACAACAAGAGACTATCATTTACATCAAACTTTTCTTTAGTCTCACATGACTAGTTTTGGATTAGTCAACAACCCTAACTTGAAATAATCATAACTTTGTACCTATAATGAATAAATATATGAAACTAATACACAATATTCTTCATTTTGTTTTATGTAATTCCTCTAGGTGTCATTAGTTGGAACCTCTAAAAAAAGTAGTTATAGAAAAAATGACATACCTTCCCGAATTTTGTCTTATTCTAGAGAGCGACCTTGTAGAGCATGCCCTGCACATAATATTTGTTGAATCGATCTAAAAATGTTACAAATAATACTACAAATTGTAATCTAACCAACACATTTGGTATTACTAAATTTGTATCTGTTATGAATAAGTTATGACTTTTTTACCCGAAACACTTGTTTTTGACTAGTTTCAGGACTAGCCACAAACCCTATTTTCCACGGACTGTAACTTGGAAAATACAATGAACCACAAGATGAATTTAAAAAAAAAAATACTTGGATATTTTCCTCAATGGAATATCAATTTCATGGTATGAATTATTCTATAAAAAAGGTTATTGTGAAAATGGTGAAATGACCTATAATTAACATAACTTAGAAAGCATCATCAAAAGAATTTACCCTTCCTTGAATTCTGGCCTTCTTTTCTTCAGCTTCCCTCAGAAATTCATCTTAGATATACTGTGTTTACCTAAAACACCTATAGGTATTCAATATGCTTAATTGTATCTAAAATGAGAGAGCCTTGCCTCTTATTTATACTCTCCAAGTAGCTTCCTTAAAAACATCTTCTAGGTCACTTTGCCCACTTTTCGTATTTTAGGGTTAACCCACTTCTAATTTCTCCATTAAATTTATTATTTAAATAATTTATTTTGTATTCAATTTGAATTATAGTACACTCATAAATTCAATTTATTATTTACCCTCTAAAATCTCTTAAACCACTTTGACTACTTTGACCTTTTGGGGCTTCTAGATGACATAAGAGGGTCCTCCAACTTCGAAAGGCCATAACTCTCGAACCATGAGGAGTTATGTGACGTTCCACATACCACCAGAAATGGAATGATGTGTACCATCCATATAGAATAGTATTACCTGAAAATATATCAAAACTCATAGCATTATCCATGAAACAAACTTGAGTCCATTACCCAAACATGGGTTTTTCAACTTCTCATGGCCATAACTCTCTAACAAAGAGGAGTTATGTGATGTTCCACATACCACTGGAAATTGCATGAAAATCACTATCCATATAGGATAGTTTCAGTGAAAAATTAATTAATCTTCATCTCATTATTCCACAAATAAGCATGGGTTCTCTAACCATACTTATAGGATAACTCAATCTACAAAGAGTCTTACCGTGAGAGATTTCACCCTAAGGAGACCACTTTGGAGTTCATCCATTTCTAGTTATTATCAACAATGACAAGAAAATAACGATTCATATTTACATCAAACAATCTTCGGTCCATTACCCAACCTTTGTGCTACAAGGCTTTCTTTAGGGGTTGACATCAATGACGACCAACCTTAATCAACAATCTCCCCCTTTGGAATTGATGGCAACACTCTAATGCAATACCGAAATCATATCACTAATGCTCCCCCTGGAACCATGCCTCTGTCCTCTGCATCTAATAAATATGCTCCCCTTGGAGCCATGCCTCTGTCCTCTTCTCTGATAAATCTCTCCCCCTTTGTCATCAATGGAAAAGGTATCTTTCCATCTGGGGCTTCTCCCCCTGAATGAACTGTCTTCTTATGGTGCTTCCTCATGTACATCTAAGACACCTAATATAACCATTCAAAAGTATTCATTTTGGAGTAGAAATAACTTCGAGTCTCTCGCAAAGATACTCAAAGGCTTCTCATGGAAGTGGTTTTGTAAAGATGTCTGCCACTTGTTCTTTTGTGCTCACATACTCAACTCTGATGTTCTTTTCTGCAACCTGTTCCCATAAAAAGTGATACTTGATTGGAATGTGCTTCATCTTGGAGTGCATCACCAGATTCTTTGAGATAATGATGACATTTGTATTATCACAATAGATTGGAATGGGATCACGCAACCTGTATATCTATTAGAGTTTGTTTCATCCAAAGAACCCTTGTACAACATGATGTTGTTGCAATGTACTCTGCCTCGACTGTAGATAAGGATATTGATGATTGTTTCTTGCTTAGCCATGATACCAAACACTCACACAAGTAGAATGGTGCTCCACTCATGCTTCATCAGTCATCAATACGACCTGCCCAATCTACATCTATGTAAGAAATAAGTGATAGATCATTTCCTTTTGGATACCATAATCCAAACTCTTTTGTTCCTTTCAGATATCTGAAAATCCTATTCACTGCTAATACATGTGATTCCTTTGGTGCTATTTGAAATCGTGCCACTTGTCCAACTACCTTCATTACATCGGTTTGCATGCTGCCACATATAGTAGGTTTCCAATCATTGACCTATATTACCTCTGATTTGTAGATTTTGAATCATCATCTTTGCTCAACTTGCAACTGGTTTTCATGAGAGTGATAATTGGTTTACAATCTTCCATACCGAACCTTTTTAGCATTTCTCTGATATACTTGGTTTGAGAAATAAAAATTCCTTGGTTTCTTTTGTGTATCTGAAGTCCCAAAAAGAAGGATAGTTCTTCAAGTAACAACATTTCAAATTCATTTTGAATATATTTTGCAAATTTCTAGCTTAACCTGTCATCATCACTACCAAAAATAATACCATCAACATAAACTTCAATTAATAAAATATTTCCTTGACTTACCTTGATGTAGAGGTTATTGTCTGCACTTCTTTTTCTTAACCCTTCCTGTTGCATATACTTATCCAGTCTAGAGTACCATGCTCTAGGATCTTGTTTTAGACCATACAAGGCCTTCTTTAATTTACACACATAATCTGTGTTTTCTGACAACTGAAATCCTTCTGGTTGTTCAATGTAGACTTCTTCTTCAGGTTTCCCATTCAGAAAATATGTTTTTACGTCCATTTGATACATTTTAATATTTTTGGAGCATGCATAAGCTAAAAGAAAATGGATTTCTTCCATTATGGCAACTGGGGAAAATGTCTCTTCAAATTTGATTACTTCAACCTGTGCATATCCTTTACATACCAATCTAGCTTTGTTCCTTGTAACGTGTCCATCATCATTCAATTTATTCTGGAAGACCCACTTTACGTTGATCACATTCTTATTCTTTGGTCCTGGAACTAGTTCCCAAGTAACATAGTTACCAACTTAATGAGAACTATGACCTCAAAACGAGAACTCTAGCCCAAAAAACCCATATTTTTCCAAAAAAAACATGAAAATCAACCCCCATTTAAAAAGTGGTGCTATCGGTAGCACCATTTTTTCAAACGGGGTCAAAATTACAACATTTTTCAAACATGGCCTTCAAAACTCATACAATAACTCAGAAAAACCTTCAAATCCACACCTAAATAAAAAAATGGCGTTACAATTTTTTTTTTCTTTTTTTCAAAACATTAAATTTATAGATATTTTGAAATCTTATTTTTAGCAATCCATACCATTCAAACCAAAACCTCTAAATCAACCATCAAATTGAAATGTACTCCTACCAGTAGCACACATTTTAAATTTGGGGTATTAAAATGACATTTTTTTTAAGTGGTAATCAAAATCATCTTTATTGCAAACAAAATCATCAAATCAACCCTTAAGTGCTTACATTTTAAATATTAGTTTATCACTCCAAACAAAAAATAATACATAATACCATGAAAACAATAAATTTAAA
>ML782154.1:1504126-1521924 GCA_009831015.1 Picea engelmannii | reverse complement strand
TACACATGCATTTCTTGTACATATACACTAGTATGTATGAGTTTTCTTGACTTACTTACTGATAATGTCGGTTAATTGTTATGAATGTGTGAACCATGTTTCTTTTCCTTTGTACCATAAGATACCTTAACTTCGGGATGAAGTTTCCTGAAAGGTGGGTGTATGTAACAACCCTAGTTGAAAATATGCTTAGGGATTATTAATCAAAATTAATTAGGTGATTAATTGTCATAACATGGTTTTAACTAAACAAAGATTGGCATAATAATATTAATTAAATATTTATTAGTTAATTAATTGTTATAATTTTGATTAATTAATTAATTAAATTAATTACCTATCACATTGAATGAACAGGGTAATAAATTTTAAAGGGTTAATAAATGATATTGTTTAAATTAAAGGGCTACATATATGGAGGGGATAAGGAGCATTAATAATCGGATAAGGAGCATTAATAAATGGATAAGCAATGAATGAATGGATAAGGAAATAAATGAGGATAAAGGGCGGTGAAGGAGGATATGAGCGGAGGAGGTTGAGGAAATAAGGGGGGATTATCATGCTACATGATTTTTTTTATTGGGAGGGTTCTCTTGGATTTGCACATGAGAGTTTGAGTTCTGTAGTCGGGAAGGTTTAGTATAGGGGGCACCGGTTTGCTGGAGGTTTTGGGCACGGAGGCCAGGATATCCATATGGTATCCTGGAGCTAGGAAGTTGTCCTAGTTGGCATAGTGGAAACTCGGTTTGGGCAGAGTTGGTATGTGGCTTCAAGATGGACAAGGCTGCAACAGGAAGGTCAACAAGACAAGCGGAAGCAGCAGGAAGGTCAACAAGACAAGCGAAAGGTTAGCATCAAACCAAGGTATTTTAATTTATGTATTTGTTTTATGCAATTTAAGGAATATGAAGTGTTATAAGGTTGTCCGTAAGCTATTATGTTTATCTCAATAAATTTTACATGTGCTGGTGATTAATTTATTTGTGCAATTGAAATCATTTATATCAAAATTTGTATTTACAGTCACTACAGTTTTGTTTGTAGTTTCTTGTTTTTCTTCTTTTCTCTTCTCATAACTTCTATGGCACACATTAATTATTCTCGATAGTTAACTTCTGCTTCTTAAATTTCTTCTTCAACTTATTCATATTCTTCTTATGAGTCTTCTTTGTGAGATTCTTTTATTGCCATGAATATAACTCTTCCTGTCTCACTGTCACTCACTTCATCTTCATTTGATGATGAGATGTCTTCTTTGGTTCATAACCTTTTCTTGAAAACTCTCTTTGTATTTCTTTTGCCTTTATATGTGTGTTTTCCTTTCATTCATCATTTCTCTTTTTCTTATGAGGATATTTTTTAGCAAAATGACCAATACCATCACAATTAAAACAAATTAAAGGAAGCTTACCTCTATACCTATTGTTGGTTCCCTTGTTCAATCTTTTGATTAAGTTGGCCACTTCTTCATTAACTTTCGATATGTCACTACTGCTACTATATTTTTCTTGTTCCTTTGATCTTTTGGATGCTTTGAAGGTTGTTTCTTTTACATCTGGATTTTCATGTTCAGTTCTCATTTCATATGTTGTGAAGATTCCATGCAGTTCATCCATGCTTAGCGAGTTTAGATCCGATCTTTCTTCTAGCGCTAATATCTTATGGTTAAATATCATAGGAAGAGATCTTAGTACCTTTTGAACAATTATAGATTCTTCGATTTATTCTCTAAATCCTATGATTCCATTCATTGTTTCATCGACTCGTAAGAAGTAGGCTGTAATATTCTCATCTTCCTTCATTTTTATTTGTTTGAACTGACCTCTATAAGTTTGATGCTTTACTTCTTTGACTTTTGTATATCCTTCATAAATATTTCGAAGCTTGTCCCAAATCTCTTTAGCGGATTTACAATGTGAAACTTTGGTGAATACCGTATCACTCAAACCATTTAAAAGTGCATTTTTGGATTTGGAAATATTCTCACCGAATTTTCACTCCTTTGTCATTTGTTGGTGGAACTGTTGGTGTTGTGTATCCATCTACAATTGATTGTCAAACTTGAAATCCATGTGCCTGTATATATTTCTTCATCCTTATGCTCCAAAAAGCATAATTTTGTCCATCAAATTGTGGTATTCAATTTTTATACAAGTTGGTAATCTCCATGATCTACCTTTCAGTGGTTAAACTAATTTCTGAAAGAACCTTCTTTGATATCAATTGTTGGATTACTAAGAGGGGGGTGAATCGGTAATAGCGTAATTATAATCATTTTTTTTTAAATAATCCAAGCATTATATCAATGTAGAATTATTATCCAATAATGAGCAATAAGAAATGAACAATCACACACATACACAGTACACCAGTGTTTTATGTGGAAACCCAAATCGGGAGAAAACCACAGAATATTTTTTCTTATATGTATTGAAGAATTGCATTCATTGGAAGCACCAACTTCCTTTGTTTTCTAGATACAACTAGAAGGAGGCTCCAACCCCCTAGTTTCTCAGGCTACAACCTAAGGGAAGATCCAACTCCCCAATTCTCTGGCTACAACTAGACGGAGGATACAACCCCCTATGTTCTCCGGCTACAACTTGAAGGTGGCTACAACCACCCATCCTTGCCCCATCCAACCACCCTGAAGTACAAGTAGAATGATGGAACCATTGTCACACTATCACTATGAGATATACCACTATAAACCTGTACCAATAAACCTAAACCATGCATCAACCATGCATCAAAATATGATTGAACCTATAATCAACCTGTACCATAAACAAGTGCATCAAGCATGAACCAACTTGTACCATAAACAAGTGCATCAACCATGCACCTATTGGATTACTGAAAGGGTGGGTGAATCAATAATAGCGTAATTATAATCCTTTTTCTTCAAATGTTATATCAATGTAGAATTATTATCCAATAATGAGCAGTAAGAAATAAAAAATCACACACATACACAATACACCAGTGTTTTATGTGGAAACCCAAATCGGTAGAAAACCACGAAATTCTTTTTCTTATATGTCTTGAAGAATTACATTCATTGAAATCACCAACTTCCTTTGTTTTCCAGCAACAACTAGAAGGAAGCTCCAACCCCCTGGTTTCTCAGGATACAACCTGAGGGAAGCTCCAACCCCCCAATTCTCTGGCTACAACCAGAAGAAGGCTACAACCCCCAATGTTATTTGGATACAACTAGAAGGTGGCTACAACCACCTGTCCTCGCTCCGTCCTACAACCTTGAAGTAGAAGTAGAATTATGGAACCACTGTCACACTATCACTGTGAGATATACCGTTGTAAACCTGTACCAATAAATCTGAACCATGCATCAACCTGTACCATAAACAAGTGCATCAACCATGCACCAACCTACAATCAACATGTACCATAAACATGCACCTAACTATGTACCAAGTATGTACCAATCCTCTGTCAACTACTCATCAACTTTGACTCATCAATATGTACTAACATCATCAACTATACACCTTTTGTATATGTGCTAACTCATCAACTACTTGTCTCAACCATGTACTCAACATGTACCACAACCAAAATCCCTCATCAATTTCATCATCCAAATCTGATTTGTAGCTCTGTAATAGAACTGGTGTATATGATCACATTCTTGCAAACCTTCCTTAACTTTAAAAAGAAGAGACTAGCATTTTCATCAAACTTTTCTTTAGCCTCACATGCCTAGTTTTGGATTAGTCAACAACCCTAACTTGAAGTAATCATAACTTTGAACCTGTAATGTATAAATATCTAAAATAGATATACAATTTTCTTCAGTGTGTTTTATGAAATTCCTCCAAGTGTCACTACTTAGAACCTCTCAAAAAATGAGTTATAGAAAAAATGGCATACCTTGCTGAATTATGTCTTATTCTAGAGAGAGACCTTGTAGAGCGTGCCTCACACAAAATACTTGATGAAATGATTTGAAACTATTACACATAATACTAAAACTTGTACCCTAACAAACACATTTGGTATCAGTGAATTTGGATATGTTATGAATAAGTTATGACGTTTTTACCTGAAACACCTGATTTTGACTAGTTTCAAGAGTTGCCACAAACCTTATTTTCCATAGAGTGTAACTCCCAAAATACAATGACCCACAAGCATAATTGTTTTTTACAGATATTGGGATATGTTTTCTCACTTTCATAGCAATTTCATGGTTTGAATCATTATACAAAAAAATTTTATAGCAAAAATGGTGAGATGACCTGTAAATAACATACCTTAGAAAGCACCATCGAAAGAATTTATCGTTCCTTGCATTTCAGCCTTCTTTTCTTCACCTTCACTCAGAATTACAGTTTACATATCCTTGGTTACCTCAGAAACATATATATATTCAATATTCTAGAGTTTGATTCAAATGAGAGAGCCTTGCCTCTTATTTATACTCTCCAAGTAGCTTCCTGAAAACATCTTCTAGGTCACTTGGCCCACTTTCCTTATTTTAGGGTTGGGTCCACTTCTAATTTCTTCATTAAATTTATTATTGAAATAATTTATTATGTATTCACTTTGAATTACAACACACTCATCACTTCACTTTATTATTTATCTTTTAAAATCTCTTAAACCACTTTGACTACTTTGACCTTTTGGGGCTTCTAGATAACATATGAGGGTCCTCCAACTTCGTAAATCCATAACTCTCAAACCGTGAGGAGTTATGTGATGTTCTACATACCACCAGAAATGGCATGATATGTACTATCCATATAAAATAGTATTATCCAAAAATATATCATAACTCGTACCATTACCCATCAAACAAACTTGGGTCCATTACCCAAACCTGAGGTCTCCAACTTCTCATGGCCATAACTCTCTAACCGTGAGGAATTATGTGATGTTCCACAAACCACCAGAAATGAAATGACAAGAACTATCCATCTAGGATATGTTTCCTAAAAAAATAACTTTTCTTCATCTCATTATTCCACAATTAAGCATGTGTTCTCTTACTCCACAAAGCGTCTTCTTGTGAGGGCTTTCACCATAAGGGGACCACTTTGGAGTTCATCCATATTTACTTCTTATCAACCATGAAAAAACAATAATGAGTCATATTTACATCAAACAATATTGGTTCCATTACCCAATCCTTTTTGCTATGGGGATTTCTTCAAGGGTTGACATTAATGACAACCAACCTTAATCAACAATCTCCCCCTTTGGCATTGATGGCAACACTCTGATGTAATACTGAAATCATATTACTCATGCTCCCCCTGAAACCTTGCCTTTTTCCTCTACATCTGATAAATCTGCACCCCTAGAACCATGCCTATGTCCTCTGCGTCTGATAAATCTCTCCCCCTTTGTCATCAATGGCAAAGGTATATTTCCATCCGGGGTTTCTCCCCCTAACAGACTGTCCTCTTATGGTTCTTCCTTGTGTACATCTAAGACATATAATATAAGCATTCAAAAAGAATTCATTTTTTGGAGTAGAAATAACTCCAAGTCTTTAGCGAAGATATTCAAAGGCTTCCCGTGGAAGTGGTTTTGTAAAGATGTCTACCACTTGTTCTTTTGTGCCCACATACTCAACTCTGATGTTTTTTTCTTCAACCTGTTCCCGTAGAAAGTGATACTTGATTGGAATGTGCTTTGTCTTGGAGTGCATCACCGGGTTTTTTGAGATATTGATGGCACTTGTATTATCACAATATATTGGAATGGTATTATCATACTCAACCTGTATATCTGTCAAAGTTTGTTTCATCCAAAGAACCTGTGTACAACATGTTGTTGCTGCAATATACTCTGCCTCTACTGTAGATAGACATACCGATGATTGTTTCTTGCTTAGCCATGATACCAAACACTCACCAAAGTAGAACGTTGCTCTAATGGTGCTTCGTTGGTCATCAATACAACCTGCCCAATCTACATTTATGTAGGCAATAAGTGATATATATTTTCCTTAACGTTGCTCTAGTGGTGCTTCGTTGGTCATCAATACAACCTGCCCAATCTACATCTGTGTAGGCAATAAGTGATATATCTTTTCCTTTTGCATAATCCAAACTCTTCTGTTCCTTTGAGATATCTGAGGATCCTCTTTACTGGTAATACATGTGATTCCTTTGGTACTGCTTGAAATCATGCCACCTGTCAAACTGCCTACAGTACATCTGGTCTGGATGTTGTCACATATAGTAGGCTGCCAATCATTGACCTATATTGCCTCTGATCTGTAGACTTTGAATCATCATCTTTGTTCAACTTACAACTGGTTTGGATGGGAGTGATATCTGGTTTGCAATCTTCCATTCCAAACCTCTTTAGCATTTCTCTGATATACTTGGTTTGAGAAATAAAAATTCTCTGGTTTCTTTAACGTATATGAAGTCCCATAAAGAAGGATAGTTCTCCAAGTAACGACATTTCAAGTTCATTCTTCATGTCTTTTGCAATTTTTTGGCTTAACCTGTCATCATCACTACCAAAAATAATATCATCAACATGAACGAGAACTAATAAAATATTACCTTGACTTACCTTGATGTAGAGCTTGTTGTCTACACTTCCTTTTTTGAACCTTGCCTACTACAGATACTTATCCAGTCTGGAGTACCATGCTCTAGGAGCCTGTTTTAGACCATACAAGGACTTCTTTAATTTACACACATAGTTTGTGTTCTCTGACAACTGAAATCCTTCTGGTTGTTCAATGTAGAATTTTTCTTCAAGTTCCCCATTCAGAAAAGTTGATTTTGCATCCATCTGACATACTTTAACATTTTTGGAGCATGCATAAGCTAAAAGAAAATGGATTGCTTCCATTTTGGCAACTAGGGAAAATGTCTCTTCAAATTCGATTCCTTCAATCTGTGGATATCCTTTACATACCAATCTAGATTTGTTCTTTGTAACATGTCCATCTTCATTCAATTTATTCCTGAAAACCTATTTTGTGTCGATCACATTCTTATTCTTTGGTATTGGAACCAATTCCCAAGTGTTATTTTTCTCTATTTGATCCAATTCTTCATCCATGGCCTTATTCCAAAATTCATCCTTGTTGGCTTCTTCAAAACAGTTTGGTTCAATTGTAAATAAGAGTGATAGGTGTGTTTGTTCTGGTGAATGGATTTTTCTTCTAGTCTCAGCTCCTACATCTTTGTTTCTAATAATTTGATCTAAAGGATGAGTCTTCTGTACTCATTTGCTAGGTGTCTTTGGAGATACTTGTTGAACTTGCTCTCCTACGTTTGTCAAATTCTCTTCATATTCATCTTCCTCTTCTTCTTGTTTTTCATCTTCTTCTTCAAAAAGTTGTTTCATTGATTTTTTTTTCTTCTTCCTTTGATTCTGGTCTACCTGTTTCATCAATTGTTACGTTGATGCTTTCCACAACTTTGTTTAATCTTAGATTGTAACACTTGTATGTTTTCCTTGTACTTGATTAACCAACAAGTATTCATTTGTCCACATGATATTCAAACTTTCTCATTCTTCCATCTTCTCTTTTGATGTAGCATTTGCTTCCAAAAACTCTAAAGTGCTTCAGATTTGTTGGTCTTCCTTTCCATAGATCGTAGTGAGTTTTATCAGTGTTTTTTCTGAGCATTACTCTGTTTTGAATGTGAATTGTTGTATGCATTGTCTGTGTCCAAAAAATATATGTCAACTTTGAATCCATTATCATTGTTTGAGCCATTTCTTGTACTGTCATGCTCTTTCTTTCAATAACTCCATTCTGTCAAGGTGTCCTAGCGACGGAGAATTACCTTTTTATTCCATGATTGTTGCAATAGTCCATAAATTCCTTTGAGGTGAATTCTCCTCCATTATCTGATATTAAGCATTTGATTCTTGAATCCATCTCATTTTCAACCATTTCCTTGTAGATCTTGAAATTTTCAAAAGATTTTGATTTGTTCTTGAGAAAGAAACTTGCAGTCATTCTTGTATAATCATCAACTAATAGCATAAAGTATCTCTCTCCTTTCAATCCTTTTTTTGTAGTTGGTCCAACTAGATCAGTATGCACAATTTACAGTGGTTTTGTTGTTGAATATTCCTTTGATTTGAACCTAGTCTTTATTTGCTTTCCTTGTTGGCAATTCTTGCATAAAGTGTTGGTTGGTTTCATGATCTGGGGCATTTCTTTGACTGCTTCTCTTTTGTTGACTTTGACAAGGTTATCAAAATGCATGTGACCCATTCTTTTGTGCCATAGCCAACTTTCATCTTCATTTCCTAGACAACACTTTTCATTTTCAATTTTGCTTAACACATATATGTTGCTTGAAGTTATTGCAACTGTAGCGACCAATTTTCCTGAACCTTCTTTTCTTATCTCACACTTTTCTGAATCGAAAGTAACTTTATGAACTTGGTCACACATTTGACTCACGCTTAAAAGATTATGTCTCATATCTTCTACTAGTAGAACATTTTTTTCCTTTTCATTCTTGTTCCTAATTCGGACTGTGCCTTTTCCAATCATTTTTGATGAATCATCATTTCCAAAGAAGTTGATCCATCCATTTCCTTTTGTAATATAATAAAATTTTCTCTATCACTTGTCATGTGTTTTGAACATCCACTGTCTGTTGGAAGATTGGTTGTTGTCATTGATGCCAACCATAGTCATGGGTTTTGGACCGCAAGATTGATGAAGGTATTTGGACATGAAGGAAAATGCACATGTAGATACAACACCCATGGATGGATAGTATACATCATGTTGTTTTCGGTGGTATGTGGCACTTCACATGGATCCTCATGGTTGAGGAGAAATAATTTTTTGAATATGACAAAGTGAATTGAAGAAGGAGGTACATGTAGGCCTTGAAGATAATTAAAGAAAATAATTACAAAATAAGAAAGTGTCAGGTCGGCCCTAATGTTAAAAGGAAGTGCCATAAATGGTATAAATAAACATCATTATACATTCATTTGATACAAGTTGAATTTCAGTGGAAATCATAAGTAAAGAGGGATGAATTTCAAGGGAGGATGAAGTGTTTTGGTGATGTATTCTAAGGTATGTTATTTTTAGGTCATCTTACCATTTTTTATATAAAATTTTTTCTAGAATGATTCATATGGATAAATTGCTATGGTGTTGAGAATACATATCAAGGTACCTCTGATAAAAAATTCAGCTCTTGATTGGCTATAATTATGGAGATACACTCTGTGGAAGATAGGGTTTGTGACCAGTCCTGAAGCTAGTCAATAAACAGGTGTTCCGGGTAAAATAGTCATAACTTATTCATAAATAATACAAATGAAGTGGGGACACTTCCATTGGAAAGATTACGGACTTTAGTTTCTTGTGTATGAGTTTCAGAATTGGATTTTAAATATTGAGTGTGGGGCATGTTGTACAAGTTGGGTCTTCTGAATAGACCTGAATTGAATAAAGTCTACCATTCTTTCTATAACCTCCTTTTGGAGAGGATTCAAGGAGTTCAAATTGGAGGAGTTTCAGAGAAAACATTGAGTAATATTATCTACAGGATTAGAGTACTCCAAGAAATGAGGAATTGCAGAAATTGAAGAAGTCTCAGGAAACATTATCAGGTTCTATGTAATGATTGGTTGATGGTGATGATTTAATGTAAAGTTTTATTATCTCTCATATATTCTTGGGTGGAAGGAAGGGGAAAGGATGGAGAGTTCAAATCTCTCTTGATATTGGAGGATTGTATCTTCCTCTTGGAGGTTTATCCCTCCCTTTACATTTGGAAGCTGTAGCTACCTTTGGAAGTCATTACTTCCCTTGAACAATAAACTATTGATTATTTTTCATATATTGTGCATGATGTATTATGGTGTATTGGGGTAACTCTTATACTATTGTTCATTGCTCATTGGATATAGTTGAATGGTTTAAGTAGAAGTTGAATTTGTTTTTTAAATTGTACTTGATACTGATTCACCCCCCTCTCAGTATCAATAATTTGTATTAGAGTGGGTTACCTTCAGTACAGTTTAACCACTAGAAGGAAGATCCTATGTATAAATGGAATACAACATTCCAAATGGGATTCTACCATTTGATGGAAGAAATTTTGAATACTGGAAAAATAGAATGGAAACTTACTTGAAATCTCTTGGGGTATATGTTTGGTTCTCAGTTGCTTCAGGATACAATGATTTGAAGAAACCAAAGACTGCAACTCAGAAGGAAGCAAAAAGGAACAACAAACTGGCAATAGATACCATCCTAGATGGATTGATAGATTCAGTGAAATCCAAGGTGGGATCATGTGCATCAACAAAAGAGATTTGGGACAAGCTACAAGACCTTTAAGTAAGGGAAGAAAGAAAATACGAAGAATAAGTTGAAGAAGATTACAACATCTTATATTTCAAAGAAGAAAATAGAGGTCAGTTCTTTTTCTTTAATTGTGAAGGAGTAGGACATGTTGAATTTAAATGTCCTCATCCAAGGATTGAAATATATGACAATGAAGAAGAAGAAAATCATGAAGTAGAAATGATTCAACAAGAAGATGAGAATCTTAAAAAATTGAAGCATGTTGAGATTGAAAATAGCAATCTCAAAGACACGCGTAGAAAAATAAGAAGTGAATTGGGTAGTTATGAAAAGACAGTTGTAAGCTTAAAGAAACAATTAGAAGACTTTCAGAAACTACGAGAAGAAACCATTTCCTTGAAAACTCTACTTGAATAAGAAAGAAGAATAACATAAGTAAAGAAGGTCCAAATGATAAAGAAAGAAGAAGATTGTGAGGAACTTGAACAAGAAGTTGTCTTATTGAGGAAGAGCTTAAGAAACTCTCAAGTGCCAAAAGAATTAACACATCTTGGATGCATGGGTGAAACTTCATACAAAGAAGATGAAAATACCAACAATAAGGTTGAAGAAAGAGCTACACAGACAGTTGATGAGAAGTGGACCAGGATACCAGAAACAAGGAATGATTACAAAAGAGATGAATATCCAAGAAAACCTACTACCTTCAGGAATCAAAGAAGCTTCAATCAGTATGAAGGAAACTACATAAGAGTATATCATGAACCCAGATGGACTACATCACAAAGAAGGTCACTTACTCCCAGGTATCAATATTTCTTTCTTGGTCATTGTTATACTTGCAAAATTTTTTGACATAAGGAAATTAATTGCAGAATCAATGAAAGGAACAAATACGCAAGAAACATAATTGGTGCAAAGAAAAGATATGGAAATAATCATGGATTTGTCAACAGAAGTTATAATTCATTTTACCCATTGATGGACAATAATATTGTATGCTACAAATGCAATTATCTTGGCCACAAAGCATGAGATTGCAGATATATGAATGAAGATGTCCCTATGCCAACCACAGTATGGAGAAGGAAAGAGATTCCAAACAATGAAGATTGTGGATTAGCATTAACTGTTGAAGAATGTAAAGAAGAATATGAATGGTACATAGACATTGGATGTTATTCACACATGACCGAGGATCAAGACAAATTCATCAGCTTGAAGAGAAAGGGTGGCAATGTTGCATTTGGAGATGACTCATCTGCCAAAATACTTGAAGAAGGTGTAGTAGAGCTTGGAAGAAAAAATGTAAAAGCAAAGAATGTTCTATTGGTTAAAGACTTGAATCATAATCTACTCTGTTTTATTAAAATGTGTGATCAAGGATACACTCTTATGTTTGATTCCCGAAAATGTAAAATCAAAGAAAATAACTCAGGAAGATTGGTTGCAACAGCAACAAGAAGTCCGAACAACATATACATCCTAGACATGAACAAGAGAGAGAAGAAAAAAGCCACACAAAAGGATTCTAAGGAAGAAAAAGTCTCAATGACCAAAAACAAGGATGAAGTATTATTGAGTGCCACATGTTCAGGGGGAGCAACGCCAAAGAAGAGAGTTACATTTTTCCATTAAACTCAAGGGGAGCAGCCGAAACCTTTGCCATTGATGTCAAAGGGGGAGAGAAATTGGGATCATGATGATAGGGGGAGCATGAGTGTTTCCATCAATGAAAAAGGGGGAGATTGTTGGAAGATTGGTTGTTGTCATTGATGTCAACCCTAGTCATGGGTTTTGGACCCCATGATTGATGAAGGTATTTGGGCATGAAGGAAAATGCACATACAGATACAACACCCATGGATGGATAGTATACATCATGTTGTTTTTGGTGGTATGTGGCATGTCACGTGGGTCCTCATGGTTGAGGAGAAATGAATTTTTGAAGATGACAAAGTGAATTGAAGAAGGAAGTACATGTAGGCCCTAAAGATAATTAAAGAAAAGAATTACAAAATAAGAAAGTGTCAGGTCGGCCCTAATGTTAAAAGGAAGTGACATAAATGGTATAAATAAACATCATTATACATTCATTTGATACAAGTTGAATTTCACAGGAAATCAGAAGTAAAGAAGGTCGGATTTCAAGGGAGGATGAAGTATTTTGGTGATGTGTTCTAAGGTATGTTATTTTCAGGTCATCTTACCATTTTTTCTATAACTATTTTTCTAGAATGATTAAGATGGTGAAATCGCTATGGTATTGAGAAGATATATCAAGGTACCTCTAATAAAAATGTAATCTCTTGATTCCCTATAATTATGGAGATACACTATGTCGAAGATAGGGTTTGTGACCAGTCTTGAAGCTAGTCAATAAATAGGTGTTCCAGGTAAAACAATCATAACTTCTTCATACAAAATCCAAATGAAGTGGGACAGCTTCCATTGGAAAGAGTACATATTTTAGTTTCTTGTGTGGAAGGAAGGGGAAAGGATGGTGAGTGAAACTCTCTCTTAATATTGGAGGATTGTATCTTCCTCTTGGATGTTTGTCCCTCCCTTTACATTTGAAAGTTGTATCTACCTTTGGAAGTCATTACTTTCCTTGAACAATAAACTATTGATTCTTTCTCATATATTGTGCATGGTGTATTATGGTGTATTGGTGTAACTCTTATACTATTTTTCATTGCTCATTGGATATAGTTGAATTGTTTAAGTATAAGTTGAAAAAGGTTTTAAATTGTACTTGATATTGATTCACCCCCCTCTCAGTATCAACACTTTCAACATACCAACCACGTTTCTTCTTCTTAGCTTGTAGAGTGACTATACATTCTTCATTGATATACTGATATTTATTTCTTATCCATGTCATTTTCTGAGGTTCTTGTTTCTGACTCTATTGAGGTTCTTTAGGAGGGACTGTCATTCTGCAATTTTTGGCCACATGTCCAAAATTGTTACATTTGTAGCATTCCACTTCAGTGCTCAAGGATTCAAACCTGTTGTAACTTCTTCGTTGTGTTTCACTAGGTCTTCTTGAATAACCCCTTTGTGTATGGCTCTCAAAGTAGTTATTGTTCATGTTGTTAACTCTGGAATTTATAGCTTTATGTCCAAAATTATTACAAGCATAACATAAACCAAAAAATATAGTTTGAT
The DNA here is from genome assembly GCA_009831015.1 of Picea engelmannii. NCBI lineage: Eukaryota > Viridiplantae > Streptophyta > Pinopsida > Pinales > Pinaceae > Picea > Picea engelmannii. The sequence goes on along the minus strand of ML782154.1, from coordinate 1,508,456 downwards.
ACCTGGTAGTTGAAGATCTTATGAAAGGAGGTGCTCTTATGAATCCTTCTTCTTCTTGAGGCTTGTCTATCTGTTGTTGGTTCTGAAATCAGAATCTTCTCGGTGGAGGAGTGTCCCTGTAATCTTCCTTGTATATGTTTGTATCCCCTTTGATTGTTTCTACATAACTTTTTGGATTTGTTTCTTTCTCTGTTGTTTTGGAGCTTGATCCCTTTTATGTCTGATTGTATCCAAGTCTGGACTTGTCAAGATAAGATTTTTGACTACTGATAATGCCATCCATAACTTTTGAGCTATTCTGCATAGTTTTCTTTTGAATATCCTTTCTTAGTGTGACAATCTCTGCTTCCAGGTTTCCAATGATCCTGTCCTTTCCATCTAGTTGTTCTTTGAGTGCTTCTTCAATTCTTTTATCTTCTTCTATTTGAACCTTCAATTTTGTGATCATTTGTTCTAGTTCTTGAGCGTCTTTTTTCTTATCTAGTTTTTCTTGTAGTTTCTTGTTTTTCATCTTTTCTCTTCTGATAACTTCTATGGCACTTATTAATTCTTCTTGGAAGTCAACTTATACCTCTTCAATTTCTTCTTCATATGATTCTTCATATTCTTCTTCGGAGTCTTCTTTATCAGAGTCTTCTACTGCCATGAATAGAACTCTCCCTATTTCACTGTCACTAACTTCATCTTCATCTGATGATGAGATGTCTTCTTTGGTGAAAAAGTTTTTCTTGAAAACTTTCTTTGTAGTTATTTTACCTTTATATGTTTGTCTTTCTTTTGAGTAACCTTCATCATTTCTCTTTTTCTTATGAGGAAATTTGTTAGCAAAATGACCAATACCATCACAATTAAAACAAATTAAAGGAAGCTTACCTCTGTACCTACCGTTGGTTCCCTTGTTTAGTCTTTTGACGAATTTGGCCACTTCTTCATCATCTTCTGAGACGCCCTTGCTGCTACTATATTCTTCTTTTTCCTTTTTCTTTTTCTTTGATCTTTTGGACGCTTTGAAGGCTACTTCATTTACATATGGATTTTCATGTTCAGTTCTCATCTCATATGTTGTGAAGATTCCATGCAGTTCGTCCATGCTTAATGATTTTATATCTGGTCTTTCTTCTAGTGATGATATCTTAGGGTTGAATATCACAGGAAGAGATCTTAGTACATATTGAACAATTATAGATTCTTCGATTTCTTCTCCCAATCCTATGATTGCATTCACTTTTCCATCGATTCGTAAGAAGTAGGTTGTGATATCTTCATCTTCCTTCATTTTTAGTTGTTCGAAATGACCTCTGTAAGTTTGAATCTTTTCTTCTTTGACTTTTGAATCTCCTTCATAAATATTTCGAAGCTTGTCCCAAATCTCTTTAGCATATTTACAATGTGCAACTTTGGTGAATATCGTATCACTGAGACCATTCAAAAGTGCATTTACGGATTTGGAATTATTCTCACTGAGTTTCACTGCTTCGTCATTTGTTGGTGGAACTATTGGTGCTTTGTATCCATCTACAATTGATTTCCAAACTTGAAATCCCTGTGCCTGTATATATGCCTTCATCCTTATGCTCCAAAAAGAATACTTTTGTCCATCAAACTATGGTATTCCATTTTTACACAAGTTGGTACTCTCCATGATTTACCTTTCACTGGTTAAACTAATTTCTGAAGGAACCTTCTCTTATACCAATTGTTGGATTACTGAGAGTGGGGGTGAATCAGTAATAGCGCAATTATAATCATTTTTCTTCAAATGGTATATCAATGTAGAATTATTATCCAATAATGAGAAGTAATAAATAAACAATCACACACATACACAGTACACCAGTGTTTTACGTTGAAACCCAAATCGGGAGAAAACCACATAATTTGTTTTCTTATATGTCTTGAAGAATTACATTCATTGGAAGCACCAACTTCGTTTGTTTTCCATATGCAACTGGAAGGAGGCTCCAACCCCCTAGTTTCTCAGGCTACAACCTGAGGGAAGCTCCAACTCCCCAATTCTCTGGCTACAACCAGAAGGAGGCTACAACCCCCACTGTTCTCCAGCTACAACCGGAAGGTGGCTACAACCACCTGTCCTTGCCCCGTCCTGCCACCCTGAAGTAGAAGTAGAATTATGGAACCACTGCCACACTATCACTGTGAGATATACCACTATAAACCTGTACCAATAAGTTTGAACCATGTATGAACCATGCATCAACCTGTACCTCAACCTATAATCAACATATACCATAAACAAGTGCATCAACCATGCACCAACTTGTAATCAACCTATACCATAAACAAGTGCATCCAATAATGTACCAAGTATGTACCAATCATGTTTCAACTACTCATCAACTATGACTCATCAATATGTACCAACATCATCAACTATACACCTCATGTATGTGTGCCAACTCATCAACTACTTGTCTCAATCATGTACTCAACATGTACCACAACCAAAATCCCTCATCAATTTCATCATCCAAATATGATTTGTAGATTTGTAATAGACCTAGTGTATATGATCGCATTTTTGCAAACCTTTCTTAACTTTAAAAACAAGAGACTAGCATTTCCATCAAACTTTTCTTTAGTCTCACATTCCTAGCTTTGGATTAGTCAACAACCCTAACTTGAAGTAATCATAACTTTGAACCTGTAATGTATAAAGATATGAAATTGATACAAAATGTTCTTCAGTGTGTTTTATACAATTTCTCTAAGTTTCACTACTTGTAACCTCTCAGAAAAGGTGTTATAGCAAAAATGGCATACCTTGTTGAATTAAGGCTTATTCTAGAAAGTGACCATGTAGAGCATTCCCTGCACAAAATATTTGATGAAATGATCTGAAACAGTTGCAAAGAATACTACATACAGTACCCTAACTAACACATTTTGTCTCACTGAATTTGGATCTATTATGAAAAAGTTATGACGTTTTTACCCGAAACACCTGATTTTGACTAGTTTCAGGACTGACCACAAACCCTATTTTCCACTGAGTGTAACTCCCAAAATACAACGACCCACAAGATGATTTGTTTTTTAACATATACTTGGATATGTTTTCTCACTTGCATAGAAATTTCACTTTTTGAATCATTATAGAAAAAACGTTATAGTGAAAATGGTGAGATGACCTGTAAATAACATACCTCAGAAAGCACCATCAAAAGAATTTATCCTTCCTTGCATTTTGGCCTTCCTTTCTTCACCTTCACTCAAAATTCTGGTTTAAATATCTTTGGTTACCTTAGACACATAGATATTCAATATGCTCAAGTGTGATTCAAATGAGAGAGCCGCGCCTCTTATTTATACTCTCCAAGTAGCTTCCTTAAAAACATCTTTTGGTCACTTGGCCCACTTTCCTTATTTTAGGGTTGGGTCCACTTCTAATTTCTCCACTAAATTTATTATTGAAATAATTTATTTTGTATTCACTTTGAATTATAATACACTCATCACTTAACTTTATTATTTACCTTTTAAAATCTCTTAAACTACTTTGACTACTTTGACCTTTTGGGGCTTCTAGATGACATATGAGGATCCTCCAACTTCGTAAGGCCATAACTCTCAAACCGTGAGGATTTATGTGACTTTCTACATACCACCAAAAATTGCATGACATGTAATATCCATATAGAATAGTATTATCTGAAAATATATCATAACTCATACAGTTACCCATCAAATAAACTTGGTTCGATTACCCAAACCCGGGGTCTCCAACTTCTCATGGACATAACTCTCTAACCATGAGGAATTATGTGACGTTCCACATACCAATGGAAATCAAATGACAAGCACTATCCATCTAGAATATTTTCCTTGAAAAAATCACTTTCCTTAATCTCATTATTCCAAAATTAAGAATGCGTTCTCTTACTCCACAAAGCATCTTCCCATGAGGACTTTCACCATAAGGGGACCACTTTGGAGTTCATCCATATTTACTTCTTATAAACCATGACAAAACAATAATGAATCATATTTACATCAAACAATATTGGTTCCATTACCCAAGCCTTTGTGCTATGGATCTTTCTTCAAGGGTTGACATCAATGACAACCAACCTTAATCAACAGCACCAACCTGTACCAAACAATATGTAATCAACATGTACCATAAACAAGTGCAACCAACCATGTACCAAGTATATACCAATCATGTGCCAACCATGTACCTCATGTATGTGCCAACTCATCAACTACTTGTCTCAACCATGTACCGAACTTGTACCTCAACCAAAATTCCTCATCAGTTTGATCATCCAAATATAATTTATAACTTTGTAATAGACCTGGTGTATATGAT
>ML782154.1:1471020-1502115 GCA_009831015.1 Picea engelmannii | reverse complement strand
CTATCTATCTATCTATCTATCTATCTATCTATCTATCTATCTATATATATATATATATATATATACATATAAATATACACATAATATTTACACACATAACTGTTTGTCTAACTTATATACATGTTATACAATTTATGAGTTTTAATCTGAACTCATAAAAATCAATGTAAAAATAGCTCTTTTGATGAAAGAAGATAAAGAAAGTGTAATAAACTATTTCTTTTTGGTTTGTTTTTAATCTCTATGCATCTGTAAAATCAAAATCAAGCTACTATAGAAACATAATTTGTAAATAGTGAAAACCAAACCATATGTAAGAGTTTCTATATTAAACAAGCAAATAAAAGGAACAAACTAACCTATTTATCACTTGAAGAGTATGCATCCGACATTTGTATGCTCATGAATTGTCCATCCAATATGTGCATAAGATAAATATGTAGTGCACCTTCACACTGTTTGGAATAAACGCCAAACAATATATTACTGTTGTATTTAAATAATAAAATGATAGGACGCAAAATAATAATTGTGATATATGAGACTACCAGTAATAACACATAAGATAAATCCAACAGTTACAGCTTCCTTTTAATAACTCAAGAAGATTAAGATAAACCTTATTACAAATTGAATGATCATTCACTATTTTCATATAACAGAAGCATAAAATCATGAACCATAAGAGAGAAATTATCTCGACGACATAATAATCTGTGAAGACAAAAGCTATCAACAGTCATCAAATTACAAAGATAAACAAACTATAGACAACAAAAATATTTATAGATAACTAAAGCAGAAATGTAAACATATATTATGTCCAAATTCGAGTATAAAATGTTCACAACTAGCCCCAGGCCAAGATGTCCCTATTACAAAAAAGATAATGGGTTTTTAAAGCCTTTAAAAAGGTAACTATCTCCTCTTCTGAGATCAGATTTTGATTACAAATATAAAAGGGGGATATAACTACCCAGATCATGCTGAATCTTCTAAAGCTAAAAACGTTTATTTCTGTTTATACAAAAATGTATCATAGATATGGCTAACAAGTCTCAAACATGGCTCAGATCACTTAGTAACCATGAAATCCTGGATATCCTGAAAATAAATGAAAAAATAGAGAGATTTAGATATATATTTAATCACTAATTTGCAAATTTCGAATTTAGAATAACTGGATACAGAATCTGTTGATTCTGTAGCTAGTTATTTTAGTAAATGAAATCCAATTTTATTGTAAGAACAGAGCAATCAAATTTTAATAAATAATCCTATTTTGAGATAAAAAGAATCATACCTTTAACTACATAATCAAATCGTATCAGATAACCTTGGAATTTACTATTTCTATTGTAGCCTCAACATTTTTAAATATTACATTGTTTGTAGTCCTCATACATTTCTCTTTTCCTTGAATGACAGACTCAAGCCTATGGTTTTCATTCATTAAGGCATCGATCTGATCAATGGGAGCTTTAACCTGTGACTGTAGGATAGGTATATCGGTATAGAATCTATCAATCTAGGATAGGCAAACTTCACACTTCGATTGTGAGATGGTCCCTTGGGAATAATCACAATTGTGAACCGGGGAATTTCCAACATGGACTGTAGATGTTTTACCCAATTTAATACTAGGAAACCCTTTGATATGTTTCAGACAAGGTGGTAAATTGTCGATGAATTTGTAAGGCTAATCGAGAAGTGGTTGGGATGAAAGAGGGTCTTCCTCAGTGAGAAATATGTCAATTTTGGAATCTGAACTCTCATGGATCTCAATCATCTTAATCGATCTCGCATGAGGGTTCGACTTGTTTCGGAGCTTCCTCGAAATTAACCTTCCGGCTCTCTTATTTTTAAAATTTAAATCAACATCGCTTTTAGACATCTTGCCTGTAGGTTTATTTGAAATTTTAACAAAGTCATTAAGATGTGTAGCTTGCCCATGGGGCTGCTCAGTAACCTTTAGGTCGGGTTCAGGGTTGCTGCAGGTGGCTGCAACACGTGCTTGGGTAGGTGTGAGGGGCGTTGTAGGATAGACTAGGGCTTCTTCAACCACATGTTTGTCGACCTATTTCATATTGGGGTTGGAAAAACTGTTTCTGGTTAAAAATGAATCCCAACTATCATTCTGCAACTTCAATTGATGTACAAGCATCATTTTAATTAAGTCATGATGAAAAAGGATCGAATCTAAGCACTGCTTTTTATATCTTTTGGCCATTTTGTAAAGGATCCTCCATAAATAATAAGGCACATTTAAAGGAAACCCTATGAAGTGCATGACAAGACACAAGTGATACAGAAACACAAAGTTGAAACAACCCTCACAAGTAACAAACTATTTCAATACTACAAAGGAGGACAGTTTTCTTCTTGAACCTTCTGTGATAACTGTAGAGATGGAAGAAGAACATGTGGTGGAAGAATTGCTTCCCTATAGTAAACGAGGAAAAAGGGGGAATTACCAACAGAAAATTTAGGAGTTACTCTATCAACCCAGATTGCATTGAATAGTGCATTATGCCAGGTTTTGCGATTTTCGAAGATCATTCTTTTGATGATCTTGATCAATTTTTTATTAGTTGATTCTGCCAAACCATTTCCTTAGGGGTAATAGTTGGTAGAATACTTTATTTTTATTCCTTTTTTATGGCGCGACGCTCCTACATACCCCGCAGGGTCTCTGCGCCTAACCTCCCAGTCTTTAAGGATCGATCAAAATTCCCCTTCTACTGAGCCGAAGCCGCTCCTTGGATTCCCTTGGGAATCTCTATGAAAAACCGGTCCACAGGTCCCCCTTTCTCCCACATGGTCTTCTTCACCTGACCACGCTCTTCCCTGACTTAATCTCAGGTTTTGGGGTTTCAAGCTTTCTGTTGTCAAGATTTATTTACCTCTTGAGTCCCCGATCACCGATGATCTCTCTACCTGACCTTAGCCCCTCCTGGCTATGCCCTCTGGTCTATATGACCACTATCATAAGACCGCAACCTTATATCCTCCTATCGGGGTTTCGAGCATCGTAATGTCGAAATGAACAAACAATTTGTCTTCGGAACCCCCGATATCCCGATATGACGTCAGCTTCCGCTAGTCCCCTGGGATAGACCTTTGGGTCCATACGACCTCCCTCTATATGACCGCAGTCATACCACTTATCGGGGCTTTGGGGTTTCTAATGCCAAATTGCATTGGCCCACGAGATTTCTGATTCCTCGAATCCCGACTCTCTGCTATGCTGACAGCTAGCTCCCACACAACAAAGCTTTCCTCCTTCTCTGACACATTGATAGCTGGCTCCCACAATGGCCCTTCCCTCCTTTCAGAGTTTCGAGCTTCGCGATTCCAAGATGCATAAACACTTTGTCACTAGGATCCCTGATATTCCGATGACAAAAATGACGATAGACGAATTCCTTGTCGAGACTTTCCATGATGGCTCTGATTTTTTCCATGCATCCTCTCTAGATGGACAACCCTGATTAACTCTCAAGATTTCCAGACTTCTGATGTCCCAGATTTCACGACCTCGGGAACTCCGATTTCCCGATGCCGAATATCCCGACTCCCTGCGGATTCCTGACACCTGTCTTCCCAAACGGACAGCTCAGACTATACCAGGGTTTTCCAAGTGGACTTACCTGATCTCTTGTCCATGGGAATGTCGATATCCCGACTCTTGATGCCTCGATCTCCGCCACATGTCACCACAAATGGACGGTCTAGATCTTCCCAGTGTTTCGAGACTTGAAGTGTCTCGACTTTCTTATCCTCGTGACTCCCGATATGCCGATGGCTGAAGTCCCAATGGTAAACCTCATGCAGCTCCTGTTTGATCCGATGGCTTATGGGTATCTTCTCAAGATCTGATGGCCCAGATCCGTTCTCCTGCACGCTTACTCTAGAGGCTAAACTCTGAGCATTTTCTCCCGATCCAATGGCTGACGGGATTCTGTGTGAACATCCGACGGTCCACAATCTCCTCTTCTATGCGCTTCTCCTGACGCCTTCCTGGACGTGAAAAACCAATGATCTAGATCTTCTTCTCCACCAATCCGATGGCTATTGTGCTCCCTCCTGAGCTTCTGTACCTTCTTCCCAACCTTGGGATAAATTTCGAATCTCCAAAGGCCTCAACCTTTGTCTACTTGGTTATTTGTGAACTCCTCGACTCTGAGCTTCACCGCACGTATGAAAACGTTGTTCCTCCTGAGCTTTGATTCGACTCCTTGAAGGATTTTTTCAACTTTTGCACTCCTGCAGAGTCTTCTCATGCACACACCGTGTTGTCTCTCCTAATCTTCTTAACACTCAGACCCCTAAGGGATTTTTGTCTTTCTCCCTTCTCCCTCAGATGGAGAATGGTTAGATGCCCTCCTGGCAATATCCTTCTTCTCTAGCAACCTCCTGCTGAGCCTTTCAGGGTGTTCAACAACCCTGTGAAGATCCTTCAGTGGATTCTTCCTCTCAATTCCATAACTCAAAAGAGTTCTCTTCTCGTGTGTCGTCTGTACACTTACTTGATGCCCACCTGGCAGAGTATCTTCCTTTCAAAGAACGTTCAACAGTTCTGTCTCCCCTGTGCACTTATGCACTTGCTCAATGCCCACCTGGCAGAGCTCTCAAAATCCTCAGTGATTCTGTTTCTTCTTCTTGAACTCACAGCAGAGTTCTTCTTCAGCACCATGTGCCTGTGCTCAATGCCCACTTGGCAGAGCTCTACAAAACTCCTCAAAGCTTATGTCTACAATTGTGTCTTCTCTCACACAGCCTTGCCTCCAAGGTGTTCAACAACCTTGAGGTCTTCCCTGAGTTGTTGATTATAGCTCTTGTGCCTCAGCACGCCTTTGTCTGAACCCGCAGAATTCAAAAGTGCAACCTCTATGCACGGCTATCAGAACCCGTAGCATTCTGTCACACCCTCCTGGTGTGAAGCGTCAAAGACCTTCACCTAAAATAAAAAACAACTCCTACAAATGCAAACCCATAGCATACATCTACAACATATGAAGAACACTCACAGACATCCACATAACACAAAATATTTCAGGAAAAATTGCTCTTTGTATTAAAATGGAAAATGCCTATAATTAGAATGTGTTCTCGAGCTCTCTCTGGCTCTTCTCTTCTGCTCTCTATTCGCAGATCCTCACACACTAACTACCAAAGAGATACAATAGATATTTTTACATGAGGGGGCTCTTCGAGCGCTTCCCTCCAACCTACCTAACCTATTCAATTGCATTGAATGGGTTGTCTAGTCCAGAATCAGATCTAGATCTCAGCCATTACACACATTAATGGTCGATCTTATCTACAGCCTGCACAAAGGCACGGCTTCCCAACTCAACAGCTTAAACATTAAAGTTACATTGAATTCAGATTTAAATGAGGTTGCACCTCTCTCTTAGTGTGCGATTTGAATTCGTGGATGTGGTTGGTTGGCTGGTTGGCTAACATGGAGAGATGCTCCTGCATCAAACTCCTCAGCTGCAAAATCATGAGCTTCCCCTCTCAGCTATTGGAAATCCTCTTGGATCCCAAATCATCCTCTGGAGCTATCCATCCACTCCATTCTCTTGCTTCTGCTATGCTGCTACTATTGCTTCCTTCCTTTTGCTCAGCCTCCCCTCGCTGGCAGTTTCTGTTGACCTCAACATCATCCTTCTGATCCCTTCTATTACTTCGTCCAGTTGCTCCAGTGGCTGGCTTTGTTTTTGCAGTTTCCTCAGCTGCAAAATTTTTTGGCACATGAGCAGATCATCATGAGCTCCCCTGCCATCCTTTTCATCTTCATCTGTGGCCTCAAGTTTCCACTCTATTGTAGACTTCAGGTCTGCAGTCTCCTCCTGACTGGCTTTTTGTTCAGTCACCTTCTCTGAGAGCTCAACTTCTGTCAGTTCTCTTGCTGGCTCTAGATTGTTAATCCAATCCTCCAGCATCTCTAGCTCCATCTTCCATGGAGTAGTAAATCTTCCTGCTTTCTCTTTGGCTTCCTTTGCTGCTAGCTCCAATGCTACAACTTTTTCAGCTTCCTGGCTAAAGTCATTGAGTCGCTCCTCAGAATGCTCATTCTCTTTTCCTTCTTGGCCAGCTTCCAAAACCTACTCCAATTCCTCCTTGACAGTCTCAACCGACTATTCTCTTGTTGTCACTGCTCTCTCTACAACACAGACTTCTGCCTCCTTTCGGGCAAGTGGTAGGAATATTCCAATTCCCCCAATCATCATAAGGCTCCTCAAATCCTCCTCCTCGGTCAGCTACACATGTTGATCCAAACTCACCTCCAAGTTTATGAGACTCTCAGATAGTCTCATCTGCTCTCTCAGCTCCTCAGGCTGATCAAAACTTACCTGTTCATCCCTGCCCACCTGGCAATATGGGATGTCCCTGCTACCCTCCTGGCAGACTATGAGATCAACTGATCCCATCTTCATCAGCACTCCTTGTTGAATTGAACTCACCTTCGAGTCCATGAGACTTTCAGATAGCCTCAAATTCTCATCTTTGCCCACCTGGAAATCTGAGATGCTTCCACTACCCTCCTGGCAGTCTTCGATATCCCGCAGTGACCTCATCTCATTGCCCACCTGGGAATCTAGAATTTCTTCTCTGCCCTCCTAGCAGTGATTGAGATCTTCAACTGATCTCATTTCAATTTCAAAATCGTTGAGACCTTCCCCGGTCTCTGGTTCACATATCTGAACCATTTCTTCCTCCATTTCCTTGAGGTTTTCAGCGTACCTCAGCCACTCTTTTAACAACCTACACTGTCTCATGACCATCAGCTCCCTGACTGGCCATTTTTCTTTCGGCTTCTTCATGGGCCATTCATATACCCATCTTGGCTTCTTATCCTGCCACATCTTCAATTCGAGCCTCGCCATTTCTCTTTTTATATATGCAAGCTCTTCATCCATGTCTTCTTATCTCCATAGCTCTGAGGTTCTTCTTCTAGCAGATCCCTAGCCTTCAGTAGCCATCTTGCTGTCTCTGTTTTCTTTCCTGGCAAATCTGCTACTGTCACTCTGCGAACTTGAGTGTTCCAGCTTCATCCTCCTATAGTCTCCCTGACTGCTTCCTTGATTGTTGCCTACCTGGAAACAATCATCACAGAGTCTCCAACACTCTGTCTTCTTCCACCTACCTCCCTCTGCTTGTAATGCACAAACAGAGTTCTAGCTTTGATACCACTTGATGGTGCGACGCTCCTACATACCCCACAGGGTCTCTGCACCTGACCTCCTGGTCTTTAAGGATCGATCAAAAGTCCCCTTCTACTGAGCCGAAGCGGCTCCTTGGATTCCCTCGGGAATCTCTGTGAAAAACCAGTCCATAGATCCCCCTTTCTCCCACACGGTCTTCTTCACTTGACCACGCTCTTCCCCAACTTAATCTCATGTTTCGGGGTTTTGAGCTTTCTTCTGTCAAGACTTCTTTACCTCTTGAGTCCCCGATCACCGATGAGATCTCTGCCCGACCTTAGCCCCTCCTGGCTATGCCCTCTAGTCTATATGACCACTATCATAAGACCACAACCTTATATCCTCCTATCGAGGTTTCGAGCATCGCAATGTCGAAATGCACAAACATTTTGTCCTCGGAACCCCCGATATCCCAATATGACATCAGCTTCTGCTAGTCCCCTGGGCTAGACCTTTGGGTCCATACGACCTCCCCCTATATGACCGCAGTCATACCACCTATCGGGGCTTTGGGGTTTCTAATGCGAAAATGCATTGGCCCATGGGATTTCCGATTCCTCAAATCCCGACTCTCTGCTACGCTGACAGTTGGCTCCCACACAACGAAGCTTTCATCCTTCTCCAACAAACTAGAAATTGGCTCCCACAATGGCCCTTCCCTCCTTTCGGAGTTTTGAGCTTCACAATTCCAAGATGCATAAACACCTTGTCACTAGGATCCCCGATATCCCGATGAAAATAACGCCGATAGACGACTTCCATGTCAGGACTTTCCCCGATGGCTCTGATTTTTTCCACGCATCCTCTCCAGATGGACGGCCCTGATTAACTCTCGATATTTCCATACTTCTGATGTCCCGACTTTCACGACCTCGGGAACTCTGATTTCCCGATGCCGAATATCCCGACTCCCTGCAGATTCTTGACACCTGTCTTCCCAAACGGATGGCTCAGACTATACCAGGGTTTTCCAAGTGGACTTACCTAATCTCTTGTCCATGGGAATGTCGATATCCTGACTCCTGATGCCTCGATCTCCACCATGTATCACCACAAATGGACGGTCCAGATCTTCCTGGTGTTACGAGACTTGAAGTGTCTTAACTTTCTTGTCCTCGTGACTCCTGATATGCTGATGGCTGAAGTCCTGATGGTAAACCTCGTGCAGCTCCTGTTTGATCTGATGGCTGACAGGTATCTTCTCAAGATCTGACGGCCCAGATCCATTCTCCTGCACGCTTACTCCAGAGGCTAAACTCTGAGCATCTTCTCCTGATCCAACGGCTGACAGGATTCTGTGTGAACATCTGATGGTCCACGATCTCCTCTTTTGTGCGCATCTCCTGACACCTTTCTGGACGTGAAAAACCAATGATCTAGATCTTCTTCTCCACTGATCCGATGGCTGCTGTGCTCCCTCCTAATATTTTGTACCTTCTTCCCAACCTTGGGAGAAATTTTGAATCTCCAAAGGCCTCAACCTTTGTCTTCTTGGTTCTCTGTGAACTCCTCGACTCTGAGCTTTGCCACGCGTATGAAAACGTTGTTCCTCCTGAGCTTTGATTCGACTCCTTGAAGGATTTTCTCAACTTCTGCACTCCTGCAGAGTCTTCTCATGCACATATCGTGATGTCTCTCCTGAGCTTCTTAACACTCAGACCCCTAAGGGATTTTTTTATTTCTCCCTTCTCCCTCAGATGGAGAATGGTTAGATGCCCTTCTGGCAATATGCTTCTGCTCCAACAGCCTCCTGCTGAGCCTTTCAGAGTTTTCAGCAACCTTGTGAAGATCCTTCAGTGGATTCTTCCTCTGAATTCCAGAACTCAAAAGAGTTCTCTTCTCTTGTGATGTATGTACACTTACTCGATGCACACCTGGCAGAGTATCTTCCTTTCACAGAACGTTCAGTAGTTTTGTCTCCCCTGTGCACTTATGCGCTTGCTCAATGCCCACCTAGTAGAGCTCTCAGAATCCTCAGTGATTCTGTCTCTTCTTCCTAAACTCACAGCAGAGTTCTTCTTCAGCACCCTGTGCCTGTGCTCAATTCCCACTTGGCAGAGCTCTACAGAACTCTTCATAGCTTCTGTCTGCAATTGTGTCTTCTCTCACACAGCCTTGCCTCCAAGTTGTTCAACAACCTTGAGGTCTTCCCTGAGTTGTTGATTCCAGCTCTTGTACCTCATCACGTCTTTGTCTGAACTCGTAGAATTTAGAAGTGCAACCTCTGTGCACGGCTATTAGAACCCGCAGCGTTCTGTCACACCCTCCTGGTGTGAAGCCTCAAAGACCTTCACCTGAAATAAAAAACAACTACTGCAAATGCAAACCCACAGTATACATCTACAACATATGAAGAACACTCACAGACATCCACATAACACATAATATTGCAGGAAAAAATGCTCTTTGTATTAAAATGGCAAATGCCTATAATCACAATGTGTTCTCGAGCTCTCTCTGGCTCTTCTCTTCTGCTCTCTATTCATAGATCCTCACACACTAACTACCAAAGAGATACAATAGATCTTTTTACATGAGGGGGCTCTTCGAGCACTTCCCTCCAACCTACATACCCTATTCAATTGCATTGAATGGGCTGTCTAGTCCAGAATTGGATCTAGATCTCATCCATTACACACATTAATGGCCGATCTTATCTACAACCTGCACAAAGGCACGAATTCCAAGCTAGACAGCTTAAACATTAAAGTTACATTGAATTCAGATTTAAATGAGGCTGCACCTCTCTCTTAGCGTGCAATTTGAATTCGCGGACGTGGCTGGTTGGTTGGCTGGCTGACGTGGAGAGATGCTCCTGCATCACTTTTTCTAGAGCAAAGACACTCATTTCGAGAGATGAAAAATAGGAAGCATTATCGAACACTAGACATTCAGGAATACTGAAACGAGTGATTATGCTCGAATTCAGGAAATATATTACTTGACTGGTGTTTACCACTTTTAATGGTGCAGCCTCAGACCATCTGGTGAAATGGTGTGTCGTTGTTATGATGTATTTATGTTGTTGTGAGGAGGTGGGGTTGATTGGGACTATAATGTCAAGGCCCCATTGCTGAAAAGGGGAGTCTACTGAGACAGATTGCAGTGGGAATGTTGACTTATGTAGTTGTCCAGAAGCCTTTTGATAGATTACACACTTGCAACATAACGCATGGGCATCTTTGGAAAGAGTAGGCCAGTAATACCCTTCCCTTAATACTTTGTGGGTAGTGGTGTGTCCATCGAAATTCCCACCAGCTTCCCCTGCATGTAATTCTAATAAGACTTTATCTGCTTCATCTTTTTCCAGACAACGCATAAGTATTCCATCGAAATTTTGGCGAAACAATATACCATTTACAAGCTGGAAAGAAGAAGATTTTGGTCTCAGTGATCTCCTCTTTTTTGGATCAAGGTGACGGGGAGTTGATCTGTGTATTAGATAAAACTTGATGTCATCATATACCAAGGACTAGTAAGATTTTGCACACAACAGATTTGATTTTGATTTTGTTGATCTTGAATTAACATATCAGTTTTATTTTGTTGTCCTATAGATGAATCAACAACCAATTTACATAAACCTTGGCCTCTAACAATTTTTGCTGGAGTGATTTCGAGGTCATATTCTTGTAAGGATGTGACCGAGTTTGCCCTTTTTTCACCCAGTTCTTTCTGTACTAAAAAATTTATGACAACAGCGTACAGGACAATGATTTTCGTCCTAGATTTCAGTAGACAAGATCGAAAGTGTTTTACTGCTTTAAAAGTAGCATAAGCCTCCTGATCTACTGCTTGGTAATTAAGTTCTACCCCCTTAAAGGCTAAGCTCATAAAGGCAATAAGAACTTCGTTGTTTTCAACATTCTTTTGGGTTAGCACAACGGTATAAGATAGATCAGAGGAAAACGTGTAGAGAGTGAAATCTCGCGAAAAGTCAGGGCTCATTAGGGATGGAACCTCTACTATGGCCTTTTTTATTGAATTGAAAGCTTGTCTTTCTACAGGTCCCCAATGGTACTGCACATCCTTTTTTATTAAGTTTTGTAATGGCCTGACCATTTCTTAAAAACTCGGGACAAACCTTCTAACAAAATTTATCTGACCTAAGAAAGATTGCATAAACTTTTTGGAAGAAGGGGGGGGGGGAGTTTTGAAATGGCTTGATTCCTTTTAGGATCAATGATCATCCCTTCATTGGATACAATGAAACCAAGCATCTTACCTTGTTTCACTGCAAAGACAGATTTTTTGGGGTTTAAAGAGATGTCGTACTTACGACATCGCTGTAGAACATATCTTAGATGAGCTAAATGATCTCCTTTATTCTTTGAGAAGACAGTGACATCATCTAGATAGACCACTACAGATTGATTGATAAGACCGTAGAAAGAAATATCCATCTCTCTCTAAAAAGTGGCACCAACATTTATAAGACCGAAGGGCATATTTCTATTAGCATAGGTACCCCATGGAGTACGAAAAGTGGTTTTCAACTGGTTTGGGGGGAACATAAGGACTTGGCTATACCCTGAAAAACCATCTAGTAGTGATAATCTTTCAGAACCAGATACCTATTGGAGAATTTGTTCCATGGGAGAAACAAGGTAGTTGTCTTTATCAGATGCTCGGTTCAAATTTCAGAAATTGACACATAGTCGAATTTCACTACTTTTTTTTCTTACAGGGACAAGATTAGAGGCCCACTATGTATGTCTTACCGAGAAGATTATATTAACATTCAAAATTTTGTTTAGTTCTTTCTTGACCGTCGATTCAAGTTTTGGGTGCATCTTTCTTAACTTCTGTTGAAAAGGTTGATTCTGGGGTTTCATGGGAATAATGTGTTGTATGATGTTAGGATCAAAGGTTTTTAGATCGTCATATGTCCAAGCAAAGACATCCTTAAATTCCTTAAACAACTTAATAAATGATGAATTTTCTTGTTCAAAACATCCCATTCCCAAATTGATGCATTGTGGGTTATCTTTAGTTCCTAGGTTGACCTTTTCATGGGTCAAGGAAGAACTATTCGTTTTACAATTCACTAATTTTTTGAATTTATCATGCAAATCATAAACCTTTTCTAATCTTACCACAGATTTTGAGATAGAATTTACCATATCTAATGTCGATTCCAGAGATCTTGGGTCCGATATTACCATAAAATTGTGAAGGTATTCATCATGGGTACCTTCATCGATAACTACACCTTAGAAAGTATCTTCCATGTGTAGAAAACTGATGATCTGTTGATCGTCATCGAAAACTCTCCAATTAGTGATGTTGTCTGGGATGGATGTTCTGAACAACAAATCAACCGAAAATGCATTTGGAGAAAGGCCTTCTGCAGGAAAAAGTTTAGAGGCGACGTTAGCTAACAAATCAGCCTCAAAATTATTCAATCTTGGAATAGAATTAATGTTAAACGCATCAAATTTGTTCATTAAATTCCATACCTCAGTTTGATATCTTTTCAGGTGCGGAGATAGGCAATGAATAGAATTTCTTACCTGTCTAACCACAATTTTTGCATCAAAAAAGACTATTAAATTCTGAACTCTCAAATTTAGTGCCTTTCTGTGACCTTGCAGGAGTGCCTCGTATTCGGCCGTATTATTTGTGCATTCAAATGCATTAAAATTCTAACCGTCAAGCGATCAAAGTCTCATTGCTTGCTAGATCAATGAGAACACATCCTATGCCGGCTCCTTCCTTAGATTTAGATCCATCGAAATAAAGAGACCAGATATGATTTTCATCAGGTGTATGTGACACCTTAGAGAGGGTTGTTGATTGTGTGCACATCATGAGTTTAGATTGTTGTTCCGAGTCAGTAATGGTAGAATTTTTAGCCATGAAATTGTTGAAAAAAGTGTTCATCCCCTGCATTTTAGTTGAATTGGCCGAAGTAGTGAATGGTTCATTAGGATCATTTAAATCAATTACCATAAGCTTAAGATAACGCTTACGACTGATCTTGATTCTGTTAGGCTTTCCATTCTCTGACAGCCACAAGTGGGACCAATCTGTTGCAAAGTAACCATGTATTTGTTTGGACCAATCCCTACTTAAAAATAAGCCATATACTTCAGGGATATCAATGACAATAATATCAATAATCTTGTGGACTTTAGGATTAGATGATAATCTAATAAGTACATTTTTTAATTCACCTATTACCTTAACACTGGTCTGATCAATATCAATAATTTTCAAACTGGAAGGTTGAACTTGAGCATTGATTTTTTGGCAGACAGTCCAAGGCATTACATTTGACAATGCACCAGAATCTACCATACAATTATGTACATTCCTATTGAAAATTTCAAAAGTCAACAAAAAGGGTGGGACATTTCTGTGAGTATTAACAACAAAATTTTATTGGTTTTAAGTCATAGTCCCTGAAACTATTTACAGCAAGGTCTCTTTTATCAGAGGACTCTAGTGTCATTTTAACAGAGACATTTTGAGGTGTTTTGGGGCCATTTTCTACAAATTTGTTGTTGTTCAGATTGTTGTTTTTGTTGTTTTCTTCATTATTCTGAAGCATCTTTTACATAAGAAAAGGAAATTTCAATAATTCATAATAATAAATATTTGCTCTAAGTTTTTTGAGATCCTCGATCAAATCATATTCTAAACTTGGAGCTGTTGAATTCTGTTTAGTTTCAATTAGTTTAGACTGGTTTTGAGGTGCATTAATTCCAATTTCATAAGAGGATTTATTCATTGTTTTACTTCTGGTATTGTAAGGATGCACTGTTTCGAAATTGGCTTGAAAGATACTATCCGAAAAATGCCCGAAAATGTTGCGAGAGGATTCATCTTCTTCCACTATTTCTTGTTCAACCACGTCTTCGGGAATCTCGGGAGGAACTAAGTTATCATGTGCCTCCCGAATTGTCTAGATAACATACTGTAGGCTTTCTAGGTTTAGGCCTTCAGAATTTGAGTTTGACCGGTTTGTGGGAAAAGGATTTCTGAAAGGGGGTTTGTAAGGCCCTTTGCTTGAAGAAGCTTCTTCGGCTGATCTCCTTAAATCTATAACTTGATTTGACAACTTCTGAACGACCTTGTGTAAACTTTCAAGATCTGAACCGTATGATTGAGTTTTGGTTTGGGAGGTTTAGGAAGAATTTCTATTTTCTTCTTGGAAGATGAACTAATCTCTGCCTCGCTACATATATTGTCATTTCGGCTGAGAATATCTTTCTCAATTTGGCTCGCCTCCTCGAAGGCTTCCAATAATGTTTCTTTATTAGACCTTTTTACCCAAATTTCTATGTTTTGGTGTAGGGATTTCGTGCAGTATGCGACAATAAGATTTTCAGCAGACATTGAATCTGTGGGGATTCGATTCTTTAATGTTAGAAACCTTTGATCAAAGTCTTTTATTTTTTATTTGGGGTTCATATTTAAACTAGAGAGTTCGATGACTAAGACTTTGGGAGATTTTTCATCTCAGAATTTCTCAAGGAAACAAGATTTGAATCTATCCCAAGATACTATGGTGTGGGGTTGTTGGGAAAAATACTAGGTAGAGGCATTGCCTTCAAATGTGTATGGAAAAATTCTACATACTACATCTTTGTGTTCTACGCTTTGAATTCTAATGGCTAGCATGAATTTTTTAATATGATCTTCAACGATCTGCTTGGAGTCTGGATCGAATTTAGGGATCCATTTCTCTGGATGTTTAGGCAAAGGATGTTGGGGCCTAGATATGGCCACTGCATATTGATCGAGCCAAGGCCTGGCGGGATTATTCGGATTTTCCATAGGTATGGGTGGTGTTGAAGGCTAAGATGAAGAACTGTCTTTGTCTGATGACTCTTCTCCTGAAGAAGAAGAAGATGAAGGGGGTGGTGATGGTGGGATACTAGATCCTTCGGCTGTAGTAGTGGGGATGTGATCGGGATCTGTAGAGTTTAGGGTAAGACCAGTGCCTTCAAGTTGCTCCATAATATTAGAGAAGTCTAATGGTTGATTTAATAGCCGACCTAGTTGTCTGATATGGGACAAAGCACTGTGTGTCCTTAGAAAGGATTGATGAACAATTTCTTGTACGTCGTCCCCTGGGGGGTTTGGTGTTACTGGTTCAATAGTAATCCGTGGATTTTCGTTTGCTATGGTTGTTGTTTGAGAGGTAATATTTTCATCAGAATGACTTCTTGTTACTATAGGTGAGAGGGTGTGTCGGGGAGGAGTCTTGTGACCTCCACGTGCCATCAACAGTGTTCAATCCCTCCTTCTAATGCCATTTGTTGACGGGCGAAAATGACCGCTCGTCAACTAGAAGAGCGAGTTCCATCCGGGGTTGTCTAATTAACCCAAGCCGTTTGGATTGACTCACTCTAATGGGTTTAATGGCTCTGTTGGCCAATCTAAAGTCCTAAAAGAAACAAATAAATCAACAAAAGAAACAAAATAACTCAATAATTACTAATTACTGATATATATATATATATATATATATATATATGTACATATAAATATACAAATAATATTTACACACAGAACTATTTGTCTAACTTATATACATGTTATACAATTTATGAGTTTTAATCTGTACTCACAAAAATCAATGTAAAAATAGCTCTTTTGATGAAAGAAGATAAAGAAAGTGTAATAAACTATTTATTTTTGGTTTGTTTTTAATCTCTATGCATCTATAAAATCAAAATCAAACTACTATAGAAACAAAATATGTAAATAGTGAAAACCAAACGATATGTAAGAGTTTCAATATTAAACAAGCAAATAAAAGGAACAAACTAACCTATTTATCACTTGAAGAGTATGCACCCAACATTTGTATGTTCATGAATCATCCATCTAATTTGTGCATGAGATAAATCTGCAGTGCACCTTCAGGCTATTTGGAATAAACTCCAAACAATATATTGACCGTTGTATTTAAATAATAAAACGATAGGATGCAAAATAATAACTCTGATATATGAGACTGCAAGTAATAATGCATAAGATAAATCTGACAGTTACAACTTGCTTTTAATCACTCAAGAATATAAAGATAAACCTTTTCATACAAATTGAACGATCATTCACTATTTTCATATAACTAAAGCATGAAATCATGAACTGTAAGAGAGAAATTATCTCGACGACATAATAATCTGTGAAGATGAAAGCTATCAACATTCATCAAATTATCAAGATAAACAAACTATAGACAACAACAATATTTACATATAACTAAAGCAGAAATGTAAACATATGTTATGTCCAAATTCGAGTATAAATTGTTCACAACTAGCTCTAGGCCAAGATGTCCCTATTAAAAAAATAATAATGGGTTTTTAAAGCCTTCAAAAAGGTAGCTGTCTCTTATTCTGAGATCACATATTGATTACAAAAATAAAAGGGGGATATAACCACCCAGATCATGATGAACCTTCTAAAGATAAAAAAATTTATTTCTTTTTATACAAAAATGTATCATAGATATGACCAACAAATCTCAAAGATGGCTCAGATCGCTTGGTAACCATGAAATCCTGGATATCCTGAAAAGAAAAGAAAAAATAGAGAGATTTAGATATATATTTAATCATTAATTTGCAAATTTCGAATTTAGAATAATTGGCTACAGAATCTATTGATTCTGTAGCAAGTTATTTTAGTAAATGAAATAAAATTTTATTGTAAGAATAGAGCAATCAACATTTAATAAATAATCCTATTTTAAGATAAAAAGAATCATACCTCTAACTGCAAAATCAAATCATATCAGATAACCTTGGAATTTACTATTGTTGTTGTAGCCTCAACGTTTTTAAATATTAGATTGCATGTAGTCTTCATACGTTTCTCTTTTCCTTGAATGACAGACTCGAGCCTATGGTTTTCATCGTTAAGGCACCGATCTGATCAGTGAGAGATTTAACCTATGACTGTAGGATAGGTATATCGGTATAATATCTATCAATCTAGGATAGGAAAACTTCACACTTCGACTGTGCGATAGTCCCTTGGGAATAATCACAATTGTGAATCGGGGCATTTCCAAAATGGATTGTATATTTATTACCCAATTTAATACTAGGAAACCCTTCGATATGTTTCAGACAAGGTGGTAAATTGTCGACGAAGTTGTAAGGCTGATCGAGGAGTGGTTGGGACGAAAGAGGGTCTTCCTCAGGGATAAATCTGTCAATTTTGGAATCTGAACTCTCATGGATCTCGATCATCTTGATCGAGCTCACATGAGGGTTCGACTTGTTTTGGAGTTTCCTCAAAATTAACCTTCCGGCTCTCTTATTTTTAAAATTTAAATTAGCATCTCTTTTAGACATCTTGCATGTAGGTTTATTTGAATTTTTAATAGAGTCATTAAGATGTGTATCTTGCCCATGGGGCTGCTCAGTAACCTTAAGGTCAAGTTCAAGGTTGTTGCAGGTGGCCACAACACAGGCGTGGGTAGGTGTGAGGGGCATTGTAGGATAGACTAGTGTTTCTTCAACCATAAGTTTGTCTACCTCTTCCATATCGGGGTTGGAAAAACCATTTCTGGTTAAAAATGAATCCCAACTATCATTCTACAACTTCAATTGAAGTACATGCATCATTTTAATTAGGCTGAGATGAAAAAGGCTCGAATCTAAGCACTACTTTTTATATCTTTTGGTCATTTTGTAAAGGATCCTCCATAAATAATAAGGCACATTTAAAGGAAACCCTATGAAGTGCATGAGCAGGCACAAGTGATACAGAAACACAAAGCTGAAATGGCCCTCACAAGTAACAAACTATTTCAATACTGCAAGAAAACCATGCCATCAAGCTTTGAGTAAAGAGACTGGCATACCTTTGTCACATCCTTTGATCTTCTGAGATGTAAAAAAGAGACCCCACGGAACATCTTCTACCTTAGCATTTTTAAACCACTTTTGCCTGGTAGCAGGAAGTCATGTTGCTTGGATCAATAAGTCCTATATAACTTCGAGTTGAATATCCCCCACCTTATCTCTACATCCATCGAACGAGAGAGTGAATTCCTGAGTAGTCTGTAGGTTGAAACCCTGGAATTTTTCAATGAAAACAAGGCAATTGTTACCCTCAAGGTCTTCCCTGGAATTGTCACAAAGGAGAAAGGCCTGAGTGCCATTTGGTTCGACTCTAATAGTAGGTGCCATGGTGAATCAATGGGCCATCAACCAAACATACCATGTAGGGAGGGTTTGTTAGAACAGACCAGAGCTATACCCCGAGCCCGAAAACCATCAACAGTGAGCGGCGTATGAGCAGAAAACTCATAATGAAAAGAAAAACAATGAATTGAAATGAATGCGAGGGGCATTGCAAAGCCCAAGACCAAGCTTCGAAATGATGGGCCGACTACAATCGTATTGCCACCTCTCATAAAGTACAGCCACGACCAGAGAATTTAAAATGAAAATAAGTGCGCAACATAGTGGGTTCGATCATAAGGTTTGGTAGAGTGAAAGTTGTAAATCAAAGCCTAGTAATGAGAAAATATATGACCAAGAATCACACAAAAAACCATATTAATGTTTAAATCAAAGGGTCCTTTGTTGATGTAATTAACAATCCCCAAGTATGCTTGATATTCAAGGAATCGAGACAAAGAGAATAGTCTTCATAGCAAGGAACAAGACTTCATTAATAAACTGTAGAGACATGTTGCCTTTGATAAATTTTTCGAATAGAATGGTAACACAATCGTAAATTTTAATGCTTTGTTTTCATGCTTTTAGTCATGAACGAAGCATGAAAAAACAATAGGGAAAGCGACAACTTACAATTGTCATTTTGAACATTGCTCATGAAGAATAGAAAAATGGATGACCCTAGTTAGGCAGCTTTTTATATCATTTAATTGATATAAAAAGTTAAAAGATATGTTGGGCTGCCAACACTACCATCGGTTCCCTTGTTCAGTCTTTTGATGAAATTGGCCACTTCTTTATCATCTTCTAAGACGTCACTGCTACTGATATATTCTTCTTGTTCCTTTTTCTTTGTCTTTGATCTTTTGGAAGCTTTGAAGGCTACTTTTTTTACATCTGGATTTTTCTGTTCAGTTCTCATTTCATATGTTGTGAATATTCCATGTAGTTCGTCCATGCTTATTGAGGTTAGATTCGATCTTTCTTATAGTGATGATATATTGGTGTTAAATCTAGGAAGATATCTTAGTACCTTTTGAAAAATTACAGATTCTTTGATTTCTTCTCCCAATCCCATGATTTCATCCACTATTTCATCGACTCGTAAGAAGTAGGCTGCAATATTCTCTTATGCCTTCATTTTTAGTTGTTTGAACTAACCTCTGTAATTTTGAAGCTTTGCTTCTTTGAATTTTGTATCTCCTTCATAAATATTTCGAGGCTTGTCTCAAATCTCTTTAGTGGATTTACAATGTGCAACTTTGGGGAATACTGTATCACAGAGACCATTCAAAATTGCTTTTTCATTTGTTGGTGGAATTGTTGGTGCTGTGTATCCATCTACAATTGATTGCCAAACTTGAAATCCCTATACCTATATATATGTACTCATCCTTATGCTCCAAAAAACATACTTTTATCCATCAAACTGTGGTATTTCATTTTTATACAATTTGGTACTCTCCATGATCTACCCTTTAGTGGTTAAACTGATTTCTGAAGGAACCTTCTCTGATATGAATTGTTGGATTACTGAGGNTTCTTCCAATAATCCAAGTGTTATATCAATGTAGAATTATTATCCAATAATGAGCAATAAGAAATGAACAATCACACACATACACAGTAGACCAATGTTTTACATGGAAACCCAAATCGGGAGAAAACCACATAATGATTTTTCTTATATGTCTTGAAGAATTGCATTCATTGGAAGCACCAACTTCCTTTGTTTTCCAGCAGCAACTGGAAGGAGGCTCCCACCCCCTAGTTTCTCAGGCTACAACCTAAGGGAAGCTCATCCTCTCCAATTCTCTGGATACAACGAGAAGGAGGATACAACCCCCTATGTTCTCTAGCTACAACCGGAAGGTGGCTACAACAACCTATCCTTGCTCCATCCAACTGCATTGAAGTATAAGTAGAATGATGGAACCAATATCACACTATCACTGTGAGATATATCGTTGTAAACCTGTACCAATAAACCTTAACCATGCATCAACCATGCAACATGTACCTCAACCTGTAATCAAATTGTACCATAAACAAGTGCATCAACCATGCACCAAATTGTACCAAACAATCTGTAAAAAACCTGTATCATAAACAAGTGCAACCAACCATGTACCAAGTATGTACCAATCATGTGTCAATTACTAATCAACTATGACTCACCAATATGTATGAACATCATCAAATATACACCTCATGTATGTGCCAACTCATCAACTACTTGTCTTAACCATGTACCCAACTTGCACCTCAACAAAAAGCCCTCATCAATTTCATCATCCAAATATTATTTATAACTTTGTAATAGACCTGGTTTATATGATGACATACCTGCAAACCTTCCTTAACTTTAAACAACAAGAGACTAGAATTTACATCAAACTTTTCTTTAGTCTCACATGACTAGTTTTGGATTAGTCAACAACCCTAACTTGAAATAATCATAAATTTGTAATTATAATGAATAAATATATAAAACTAATACACAATTTTCTTTTGTGTATTTTATGCAATTCCTCCAGGTGTCACTACTTGAAAACTCTCGGAAAAGTAGTTATAGAAAAAATGACATACCTTGGTGAATTTTGTCTTATTCTAGAGAGTGACCTTGTAGAGCGTGCCCCACACGAAATGTTCTTTGAATTGATATGAAACTATTAGAAAGAGTACTATATATTGTACTCTAATCAACACATTTGGTATTACTAAATTTTTATTTGCTATGAATAAGTTATGACGTTTTTACCCGAAACACCTGTTTTTGACTAGTTTCAGGACTAGCCGAAAAACCTTATTTTCCACGCAGTGTAACTCCAAAAATACAAAGAACCAAAATCTGATTTTTTTACCACTGATGCTTGGATATGTTTACGTAATGGAATAGAAATTTCGTAGTCTGGATCATTCTAGGAAAACATTTATTGCGAAAATGGTGAGATGACCTGTAAATAACATACCTTAGAAAGTATCATCAAAAGAATTTATCCTTCCTTGAATTCCGGCCTTCTTTTCTTCACCTTCCCTAAGAAATTAGGCTTATATATCCTTTGGTTACCTCATACACCTATAGGTATTAAAATTCTCAAGTGTATCTAAAATGAGAAAGACTTGCCTCTTATTTATATTCTCCAAGTAACTTCCTTAAAAACATCTTATAGGTCACTTTTCCCACTTTCCTTATTTTAGGATTAACCCACTTCTAATTTCTCCATTAAATTTATTATTTAAATAATTTATTTTGTATTCACTTTGAATTATAGTACACTCATAAATTAAATTTACTATTTACCTTCTAAAACCTCTTAAACCACTTTGACTACTTTGACCTTTTGGGGCTTCTAGATGACATAAGAGGGTCCTCCAACTTTGTAAGGCCATAACTCTCAAACCGTGAGGACTTATGTGCATTCCACATACCACCATAAATTGAATGACATGTATCATCCATATAGAATAGTATTACCTAAAAATATATCAAAACTAATACCATTATCCATGAAACAAACTTGGGTCCATTACACAAGCCTCAGGTTTCCAACTTCTCATGGCCATAACTCTCTAACCGTGAGGAGTTATGTGGTGTTCCACATACCACCAGAAATGGCATGACAAGTACTATCCATATAGGATAGTTTCAATGAAAAATATATACCTTCATCTCATTATTCCACAAATAAGCATGGGTTCTCCAACCATACCTCTAGGATAACTCAATCCGTAAAGCATCTTGTTGTGAGGGATTTTACCGTAAGGAGACCACTTTGGAATTCATCCATTTATACTTATTATCAACCATGACAAGACAATAATGACTCATATTTACATCAAAAAATATTTGGTCCATTACCCAACCTTTGTGCTATGGGGATTTCTTCAAGGGTTGACATCAATGACAACCAACCTTAATGAACATCCCCAATACCCAGCATATAAATCTATTGAAATATTTAGAGCAAAAACAAACATATATACATACCTATATTCACAATTGTTTACAATGAAATAAAATGTTTCCTTGATCCATTTGGAGTGAGATTAATTCTCCATTGGTTAACCATAAACCTACACTGACAGATCCATAATATATAGAGGAGATAATCAAAATATTATACATACCTAAATGGTGATTTTTTAATTTAGCAATTGAAGATAACAATTCATAAAACATTAAACATAACTAGAATTGATGGCTATATAAACCATGAGGACATTTGTTAGCAAAATGACCAATACCATCACAATTAAAACAAATTAAAGGAATCTTAACTCTATACCTACTTTCGATAATTGTTCAGTCTTTTGACGAAGTTGGCCACTTCTTCATCATCTTCCGAGACATCGTTGTTTCTTCTATATTCTTCTTGTTACTTTTTATTTTTCTTTGATCTTTTAGATTCTTTGAAGGAAACTTCTTTTACATCTAGATTTTCCTGTTCAGTTCTCATTTCATATGTTGTGAAGATTCCATGCAGGTCATCCATGATTATTGAGTTTAGATACGATATTTCTTCTAGTGATAATATCTTAGGGTTAAATATCATAGGAAGAGATCTTAGTACCTTTTGAACAATTAAAGATTCATTGATGTATTCTCCCAATCCTATGATTGCATTCATTGTTTCATCGACTTGTAAGAAGTAGGCTGCAATATTCTCATCATCCTTCATTTTTAGTTGTTCAAACTGACCTCTGTAAGTTTGAAGCTTTGTTGCTCTAACTTTTTTATCTCCTTCATAAATATATCGAAGCTTGTCCCGAATCTCTTTAGCGGATTTACAATGTGCAACTTTGGTGAATACTGTATCACTGAGACCATTCAAAAGTGCATTTTTGGCTTTGGAATTATTCTCAGCGAGTTTCATTGCTTTATCATTTGTTGGTGAAACTACTGGTGTTGTGTATCCATCTACAATTGATTGCCAAACTTGAAATCCCTATTTCTGTATATATGTCTTCATCCTTGTGCTCCAAAAAACATACTTTTGTCCATCAAAATGTGGTATTCCATTTTTATACAAGTTGGTACTCTCCACGATCTACCTTTCAGTGATTAAACTGATTTCTAAAGGAACCTACTCTGATACCAATTGTTGGATTACTGAGAGGGGGGTTGAATCAGTAATAGCGTAATTATAATCTTTTTTCTTCAAATAATCCAAGCGTTATATCAATGTAGAATTATTATCCAATAATGAGAAATAAGAAATGAACAATCACACACATACACAGTACACCAGTGTTTTACGTGGAAACCTAAATCGATAGAAAACCATGAAATGATTTTTCTTATATGTCTTGAAGAATTACATTCATTGGAAGCACCAACTTCCTTTGTTTTCCAACTACAACTGGAAGGAGGCTCCAACCTCCTAGTTTCTCAGGCTACAACCTGAGGGAAGCTCCAACTCCCTATTTCTATGGAGACAACCAGAAGGAGGCTACAACCCCATATGTTCTTCGGCTACAACGAGAAGGTGTCTACAACCACCTGTCCTTGCCCCATCCAACCACCCTAAAGTAGATGTAGAATGATCAAACCACTGTCACACTATGACTGTGATATATACTATTGTAAACCTATACCAATAAACCTAAACCATGCATAAACCATGCATCAAGATATACCTCTACCTTTAGTCAACCTATACCATAAACAAGTGCATCAACCATGCACCAACTTGTACCATAAACAAGTGCATCAACCATGCACCAACCTATACCAAACAATTTGTAATCAATCTATACCATAAACAAATGGAACCAACCATGTATCAAGTATGTACCAATCATGTGTAAATTACTAATCAACTATGATTCATCAATATGTACCAACATCATCAACTATACACCTCATGTATGTGCCAACTCATCAATTACTTGTCTCAACCATGTACCCAAGTTGTACCTCAACCAAAATTCCTCATCAATTTCATCATCCAAATATGATTTAAAACTTTGTAATACACCTGGTGTATATGATCGCATACCTCCAAACCTTCGTTAACTTTAAACAACAAGAGACTAGCATTTACATCAAACATTTCTTTAGTCTCACATAACTAGTTTTGGGTTAGTCAACAACCCTAACTTGAAATAATCATAACTTCGTACCTATAATGAATAAAGATATAAAACTGATACACAATGTTCTACAGTGTTTTTAATGCAATTTCTCCAAGTTTCACTACTTGGCACCTCCTATAACGATAGTTATAGAAAAATTGGCATACCTTGTTGAATTGTGTCTTATTCTAGACAACGACTTTGTAGAGTGTGTCACGAACGGAATATTTGTTGAATCGATTTAAAACTATTAGAAAAAATACTACAAACTGTACTATAACAAACACATTTGGTCTTAATGAATTTTCATCTGTTATGAAGAAGTTATGATGTTTTTACCCGAAACACCTGTTTTTTACTAGTTTCAGCACTAGCCACAAACTCTATTTTCCATGGAGTGTAACTCCAAAAATACGATGAACCACAAGTTGCATTGTTTACAATAGATACTTGGATATGTTTCGTCACTTCCATTGCAATTTCACAGTCTGAATCATTCTAGAAAAAACATTATTGCAAAAATGGTGAGATTACCTGTAAATAACATACCTTAGAAAGCATCATCAAAAGAATTTATCCTTCCTTGAATTTCGGCCTTCTTTTCTTCACCTTCCTTCAGAAATTAGGATTAGATATCCTTTTTTTACCTTAGAAACCTATAGGTATTCAATATGCTCAAGTTTATCTAAAATTAAAGAGCCTTGCCTCTTATTTATACTCTCCAAGTAGCTTCCTTAGAAACCTCTTCTAGGTCACTTTGTCCACTTTCCTTATTTTATGGTTAACCCACTTCTAATTTCTCCATTAAATTTATTATTTAAATAATTTATTTTGTATTCACTTTGAATTATAGTACACTCATAAATTCACTTTATTATTTACCTTGTAAAATTTCTTAAACCACTTTGACTACTTTGACCTTTTGGGGCTTCTAGATGACATAAGAGGGTCCTCCAACTTCGTAAGGCGATAACTCTCAAACCGTGAGTAGTTATGTGACATTCCACATACCAACATAAATGGAATGACATGTAATATACATATAGATTAGTATTACCTACAATATTGTCAAAACTCATACCATTATCCATCAAACAAACTTGGGCCCATTACCCAAACTCGGGTTTTCCAACTTCTCAAGGCCATAACTCTCTAACTGTGAGGAGTTATGTCATGTTCAACATACCACTGGAAATGGCATGAAACGAACTATCCATATAGGATATCTTCAATGACAAATTCATTGATCTTCATATCATTATTCCAAAAATAATAATGGGTTCTCTAACCATACTTCTAGCTTAATTCAATCTGCAAAGCATATTCCCATGAGGGCTTTCACCATAAGGACACCACTTTGGAGTTCATCCATTTCTACTTATTATCAACCATGAAAAGACAATAATGAGTCATATTTACATCAAAAAATCCTGGGTCGATTACCCAACCTTTTTTCTACAGGGATTTCTTCAAGGGTTGACATTAATGAAAACCAACCTTAGTCAACATCCCCAATACCTAGCATATAAATCTATTGAAATATTTACAACAAAAACAAACATATATACATACCAATATTCAAAATTGTTTACAATGAAATAAAATGTTTCCTTGATCCATTTAGAGTGAGCTCAATTCTCCATTGGTTAGTCATAAACCTACACTGAGAGATTGATAATATCTAGATGACATAATCAAAATATTATACATACCTAAATGATGATTTTTCAATCTAGAAATAAAAAATAACAATTCATAAAACATTAAACATAACTAAAATTGATGGTTATATAAACTATGAGGACATTTGTTATCAAAATGACTAATACCATCACAATTAAAACAATTTAAAGTAATCTTACCTCTATAACTACTGTCGGTTCCCTTGTTCAGTCTTTTGATGAAGTTGGACACTTCTTCATCATCTTCCAAGATGTCACTGTTGTTGCTATATTATTCTTGTTCTTTTTCTTTTGCTTTGAAGGTTGCTTCTTTTAGATTTGGATTTTCCTGTCTAGTTCTCATTTCATATGCTGTGAAGATTCAATGCAGTTCGTCCATGCTTATTGAGTTTAGATCCGATCTTTCTTCTAGTGATGATATCTTAGGGTTAAATCTCATACGAAGAGATCTTAGTACATTTTGAACAATTACAGACTCTTCGATTTCTTCTCCAAATCCTATGATTGCATTCACTTTTTCATCGACTCGTAAGAAGTAGGATACAATATTCTAATCTTCCTTCATTTTTAGTTGTTCGAACTGACCTCTGTAAGTTTGAAGCATTGTTGCTTTCACTTTTGTATCTCCTTCATAAATATTTCGAAGCTTGTCCCAAATCTCTTTAGTGGATTTATAATGTGAAACTTTGGTGAATATTGTATCACTGAGACCATTGAAAAGTGCATTTTTGGATTTGGAATTATTCTCACCAAGTTTCACTACTTTGTCCTTTGTTGGTGGAACTGTTGGTGTTGTGTATCCATCTAGACTTGATTTCCAAACTTGAAATCCCTATGCCTGTATATATCTCTTCATCCTTATGCTCCAAAAAGCATACTTTTTTCCATCAAACTGTGTTATTATATTTTTATACAAGTTGGTACTCTCCATGATCTACCTTTCAGTGGTTAAACTAATTTCTGAAGAAACCTGCTCTGATACCAAATGTTGGTTTACTGAGAGGCCGGGTGAATCAGTAATAGTGTAATTATAATCATTTTTCTTCAAATAATCCAAGTGTTATATCAATGTAGAATTATTATCCAATAATGAGCAATAAGAAATGAATAGTCACACACATACACAGTACACAAATGTTTTACGTGGAAACCCAAATCAAGATAAAACCATAGAATGTTTTTTCTTATATGTCTTGAAGAATTACATTCATTGGAAGCACCAACTTCCTTTGTTTTCGAGATGCAACTGGAAGGAGGATCGGACCCCCTAGTTTCTTAGGTTACATCCTGAGGGAAGCTCCAACTCCCCAATTCTATGGATACAACTAGAAGGAGCCTACAACCCCCTATGTTCTCTGGCTACAATCGAAAGGTGGCTACAACCACCTGTCCTTGCCCCATCCAACCACCCTGAAGTAGAATTAGAATGATGGAACCACTATCACACTATCACTGTGAGATATACCATTCTAAACATGTACCAATACACCTGAACCATGCATCAACATGTACCTCAACCTATAATCAACCTATACCATAAACAAGTGCATCAACCATGAACCAAACTATACCACAAACAAGTGCATCAACCATGCATCAACCTGTACCAAACAATCTGTAATCAACCTGTACCATAAACAAGTGCAACCAACCATGTACCAAGTATATACCAATCATATGTCAATCACTAATCTACTATGACTCATCAATATTGATCTGAAAATAGTGGGCTGACTTGTTATGCTATGCAAGCACCCTCTACTTCATTAAAATAAACTTTTCAGGACCTTGCTCAATGTGTTAAAATATGCAAGATAAATTGTATGTCAAGTTTATGCATCTTCTTGTAAATGTTCATGTGTGAGGTATTTGCAAGATTAAATATGTTGTTTTCATAAATACAACAAAAAAAATAACTTGCAGCAAATAATAACCAGCAAACACTCACAACAAGAACAACATGATAAAGGAGTTCACCCCTCTCTGGGCTATATCTCCTTCAGCCTCCATCAATGGACTTGGCTCTTTTGGATTAGTTTGTCAAATATTCTTTTACAAGATACTGCTCAACTCCAATGGAAATAATGATTGTACCATTGGGTTCATAATACATAAAAACCCCAAAAATGACTAATAGAACTCTGAAAATGGATCATGGCTCATTCGGGCATGACCTCTTCGACATGTGGCCTTGAGCTTCCCTGAGCTTCCTTGTGGAAAAAAAACCTATAAAAGTCCTCAAATGGATCTGAAAATAGTGTCAATGGATTCATAACATCCAAAAACCCCTAGATGGGCTTTTGCGGCACCTCATTTGGCCAAGAGATGAAGAAGATAGGCCTCCTGCCATTTTCTTCCTTCAAGCTTGTTGTCTCTAGTTCGCCAAAATGCACCTCTGTGTGGCCAACCCAACACACACGCTCAAAATCGTGCTAAAAACTAGCACCGAGTGCAACCTCATAATGGTGCAAACTGTAGGATGGTTATGGGCGTGCCTATCCCCTAACCACCAAGGCCATCGTCATAAGAATCACCATGTGACCATGCGCTCAAACAAAAAGGGCCAAGACTTTAAGAGCAAATGTGGCTGTGACAAGTGGCGAGAATTGGTTGTGTAACCGTTTGAAACCAAATCCAAAATTCATGCATGCACTAATGGTGGTTGTGGATCCCACAGTATGGTCATATGGATATGGGTTGTGCGACTGGGGGCTGGGGCTAAGCCCCATCCCGGACCCCCGCGCCAACCATTAAACAAATCAAACTTTAATATAATTCAAACGATTCATATAACAAGCAATACATTGTGGTATGTTGCCAGTGTGAACTTTGCAAAGTCTATGGTGTGTATTGGAGGTCCAGTGTTCAATCCCCATGGACCCCATAAACTTTTAAAACCAACAACCAAACCAATAACAGGGTGCCACGTGGCAGCCCATTACTGGGCCACATGGCACCAAACCACTTACCATGATAATGCCACGTGTCCACCAATGATTCATCCAAACTTCCAACTCAACACATGCCACATGTCGTATGGCCCTGCCAATTCAGCCTTTCCATGTCATCATACGGACATGCCACGTCAGCATCTGTACGGACTGTATGAACTGTAAAGTTAGCACTTTTTTTTTCCTGTTTGATGATTCGAACAAAATGTGATATCTCTCTCATCCAAAGTTCGTTTGAACCCAAATGAGTTGCGTTGGGTTCATGACAACGAGGGATACACACCCGTTCGTTTTGAGGCAATTCTGAGAACTTTGATTTTTGAGCTAAATTTTGACCCCAGGTCCAGATTTTGATCAAATATGTACCAAGATCATCAACTATACACCTCATGTATATGCCAACTCATCAACTACTTGTCTCAGCCATATACCCAACTTGTACCTCAACCAAAAGTCCTCATCAATTTCAACATCCAAATATGATTTATAACTCTATAATAGACCTGGTGTATGTGATCACATACCGGAAAACCTTCCTTAATTGTAAACAACAAGAGACTAGCATTTACATCTCACTTTTCTTTAGTCTCACATGACTAGTTTTGGATCATTCCACAACCCTAACTTGAAATAATCATAACTTTGTACATTTAATGAACAAATATCTAAAACTGATACAAAATGTTCTTTCAGTGTGTTTTATGCAATTCCTCCAGGTTTCACTACTTGGAACCTCTCAGAAAAGTATTTATAGCAAAAATGGCATACCTTAGTGAATTTTGTCTTATTCTAGAGAGAGACATTGTAGAGCATGCCCCGCAGGGAATATTTGTTGAATTAATATGAAATTGTTCGAAAACATACTAAAGACTATACTATAACCAAAACATTTGGTCTTACTAAATTTGGATTTGTTATGAGTAAGTTATGACGTTTTTACTCGAAACACATGTTTTTGACTAGTTTCAGGACTAGCCACAAACCCTATTTTCCACGGAGTGTAACTCCAAAAATAAAATGAACCACAAGATGAATTATTCACCATAGATACCTGGATATGTTCCCTCAATGGCATAGAAATTTCATGGTCTGAATCATTCTAGAAAAAACGTTATTTCAAAAATGGTGAGATGCCTTGTAAATAACATACCTTAGAAAGCATCATCAAATTTGGCCTTCTTTTCTTCACCCTCCCTCAGAAATTCGGCTTAGATATCCTTTGTTTACCTCATAAACCTATAGGTATTCCATATGATCAAGTGTATCTAAAATGAGAGAGATTTGCCTCTTATTTATACTGTCCAAGTAGCTTCCTTAAAAACATCTTCTAGGTCACTTTGCCCACTTTCCTTATTTTAGGGTTAACCCACTTCTAATTTCTCCATTAAATTTATTATTTAAATAATTTATTTTTTATTCACTTTGAATTATAGCACACTCATAAATTCACTTTATTATTTACCTTGTAAAACCTCTTAAACCACTTTCACTAGATGACACAAGAGGGTCCCCCAACTTCGTAAGGCCATAACTCTCAAACCGTGAGAGGTTATGTGGTGCTCCACATACCACCAGAAATAGAATGACGCGTACCATCTATACAGAATAGTATTACCTAAAAATATATCAAAATGCATACCATTATCCATCAAACAAACTTGGGTCCATTACCCAAACCTGGGTTTTCCAACTTGTCATGAACATAACTCTCTAACCGTGAGGAGTTACGTGACATTCCACGTACCACCAGAAATGGAATGACAAGAATTATCCATATAGGATAGTTTGAATGAAAAAATCACTAAAATTCATCTCATTACTCCACAAATAAGAATGGGTTCTCTAACTATACTTCTAGGATAACTCAATCTTCTAAACGTCTTCCCGTGAGGGATTTCACCATAAGGAGACCACTTTGGAGTTCATCCATTTCTAGTTATTATAAACCATGACAAGACAATAATGATTCATATTTACATCAAAAAATATTGTGTCCATTACCCAACCTTTTTTTTAC
>ML782154.1:1399536-1456027 GCA_009831015.1 Picea engelmannii | reverse complement strand
ATAGGCTGTGTCAGGGCTGCTGACATACCTCTCCCTCAATCTCTCTGGAACTCGTGTGTGGCCCCTTTACTCCATATGTGAGTCTGGTTGGCAAGCTATCGTCAGCCTGCATCATCAACCACCATGTCAGATCATGTCAACAATATATCATGAAATCAATAGTATATCATCAAACCACACAATATCACTGTAAATTAAAACAACTCAAATAGCCCACTCCCTGACTCAATCCGGAGTCCAAGGGAGTGCCACCGATGCCTCTGCATCCTCAAGGTCCGAAACCCTGCACACTCAATGAAACTGAGTCAATAGCACCTGTATATAGCAATAGTAAAACATCATGTCATCAATCATGACGTATCATCATCAAGGTTAAGTGGTTCATCATCATAAAAATCCAGATCACTTGCGAGCAAGTGTCCTCAAAGAATAAGTTTTGTCAGTGCGCCAGAGTGGGATGTTACAACATCACATAATATTTCATATTTATATCCTCCTATCCTAAATTCAACTAAACATTGTTTAGTGACATTTACCTGATGTCCTTTTTGTAGCCACAAAACTCTGTATGGGCTTGGATGTACAATAGTTTCCATCTCCAGCTTTTCTACCATCTCTGTAGATATGAGATTATTTATGCTACCATTGTCCACTATGACTTTGCATGCTCTATCTTTAGTTTTGAAAGCAGTTTGAAATAGACTGTTTCTTTGGGTTGGGTTCTCTGCCTCTTTCTCTAGCTTCAAGAGAACTTTCCTCATCATCAAAGATCTTCCACCCTCAGCATCTTCTGGCTCGACACTTCATCCTTGATCTTCAGCAATGTGAGTTTCACCACCATATTTTTTCTTATCTGGACACTCATAGGATTTATGTCCGATCTTCCCACAAACAAAGAATTTCACTTCACCTCCTATACCACTTCCTCATCCTCTGGATTGAGGAAAAGTATTTCTATCAGCATACTTCCATCTTTGTGAGCTTCCTCCTCTCTCATGTTGAGTTTGAGGTTTCTTCCCCTCTTCTTTAGATTTCTGAGTTCTGTATTGGGCAATTGTTTTTCCTCTGGCTTGAATTCTACCTCAGCATCTTTGACCTTGTTTTCAGTTCATCTTCTCCTCAACCTTCAAATCCATCTAGTAAGAATCTTCCTCATTTCGAATGGTCATCATGCTCATATCATCTTTAATGTCATATCGCATACCATTCTTATACCTAGTAACTTTTTCATCATCGCTTTCCCGATGACCTTCCCTGATGTTTATCTTGTAGAATTATTCAGTGTATTCCTTCACTGACATCACCTTTTGTCTCAAATTATGCATCCTCCTAAATAGAGTGATTTGATAATCCTTGGGTATAAATTTGGCTTTCATCTTTGCAACCATTTTATCCCATCTCTTGATTTTTTGCTTGCCCTTGCAGTGTCTATTAGCCTGCAGTTCATCCCACCATAGTGTTGCATGCCCTTTAATTCTAGTGACGTCATGTTTGACCTTGTTGTCTTCCTTGACATCCTCATAGTCAAAGTATTTTTATAGATCTCTAACCAGTATAGAATCTCTTCAACATCCAGGTTTCCCTCATACATTGGAATGTCCATTTTTTCTCTGGCATGTATCCTTGCAACAACCCTGAATAGGCGTTCGTCTGCAGTATCTTTGACTGCGACTTTTTCTCCTTCATTTCCAGCTTCATTTTCACTTTCATCTTTGTTGATATCACCAACGTCAACTATGCGCCTCTATGTTGTATCGATAGCATCAAGCCTAGCACATAATTCACGCATTTCTCTTTCCACTGCTGGATCAGGCATTGGCCTATCTCTTCTTCTCAGCGGCATGGTTAAGAATTTTTTTTTTCTTCTCCCTACTACAAAAAGAAAAGTATTTTTTATGTGCTCTGATACCAAATGATGCATACCCCCAACCCTCGAGCTGAGATCCACACAAGATTGTTCTAATTCTGCTCCGAGTCGAATTGACTCTCCAATCTCCCTATGGGAAATCCTCACACACACAAGAGTGTATCCACAGGTCCTTCCTGAAAAACACACCCTATCCAACTTAACTCCAGTCACAAGCCTTACTCTTCCATACAACCACGACCTGGTCCTTTCACAAGGGCCTTTCACAACTCGCGTGTTCACGAGTCGAAGACCCTCGAATTTTGTTCACCAAATGTCGATACCCGAGATGCGATGGGATATGGCTCATCATTATTACTTCCCTCCACACATAATCGTCAGCTGGGGCTAAGCACTAGCACCACTTACAACTCGTGACTTCATGAATTGAAGGGTTGAACCTCCTGGCCCTTCTTTTACGAAACTCCAAGACACAAAAGTCCGAGAACACTTTACTCCTTTAGCACTTCTCGTGACTCACCACTTCGCAACTTGGCTTGTTGAACCCTTGTTCCCCTTTCTTACGAGAACCTGAAGCATGAGAAGTCAACATGATGTTCAATCTCTCTCAGGCAACGAGTGTCCACCTGTCAACCATGTGGTTCCCACCAAGCGGACGTGCCACGTGTTGCACGAGCCTTCACAACTCACAAGCTTGTGACTTTTGCAGTCGAAACAGATTCCTCCCAACCTCCAAAACCCCAATATGTGATATAGAGAAGAGGTTATGATCCAACGGTTATTCCTACTTCTCGCTACTCAAGATTTCACGCAACGAAAGGATTTGGTCTGCCTCCAAATTCGTGAACCCCGAGTTCATGATATGAACCAACGACTTGGGTTGAGACAAGATCAATGACTCACGTTGATTCTTGATGCTAAGGTGGTGAGTTCTTCTAACTCCTAACCACCTTGCAACTTCACTGGATCCTACGGTCCTCGCAACTTCGCGAATTCTCCACTGAGAAATTTGACCGTTCGATTCCTTCCCCTGAATCTCTGGCCCAAATTGACTCAGTGTTCTTCCAGCTAAACTTAAATTCTATGCGACAGCTTTGATTTCCATCTCCCTATGAAGTGATTCGATCTTCGTCCTCCTTTGAAGTGTTCAAAGGTGTTACCCCTCCTGGTATTTCACTTGTAAACTCGAGTATTTGGAAGGACTCCTGCACGCACTCCTTGCGGAAATCTTTCAAATACTCCAGGGTTTTTGGTCTTTCGATTCTGTGCACTCTCGGAAACAACAGTCTTTCACTCTTCAACCTTAGTTGATAAGTTCTAATGCCTCGACTAGCCTGTGCACACCTTGGACAACTTTTGTACTTCAACTACACTTCTGCTGGAATGAGTACAACGATATTCCTCTTGAGCTTTTTGAGATAAAACTCAGAACCCTTGTTGACACACACCTTGAGGACGTTTCACTCCACTCCTTGCAGGAACTTCTCTTATGAAAAGAAACAATTGAAACTCATTCTCTTTCTCTCTCAAACTTCATACATGCAACATGAAATCATACATTCAACACAACATATCATCGTAACAAATGCATAACAGAGAGAATAAAAAAACTGTAAGCATACCATTCATCATATGTAGATAGTAAGCATCATAACACCATGAAATCTCAGTCAAATATTCATATATTAATTCAAGCTCCAGTACATGGGTTCTTCTCTACAACTCTCTGCTACAACTCTTCATCTTATTTTATGTGCTAATGATACAATAATGTAAGAGTGAGGGTCTCTATATTCATTTTCCCTCCTACACTTCTAAATTGTCCAATCTAACATTCATATCTACCTAATTTTACATTAATAGGCTTAAATTCCCTAACACATCTGATAGATGAGATTAATCTCTCTATATCTATTCCTATCTTCAACACATCAATGCAAGTACGCTCCTCCTAACTATTACATTAATGTGTTTGGTTTCAAAATTCAAAATGATCTTCATAAAAATGTTCCCTTTTTATTCATCCGTGCGTCCATTTATTTCTTTGGCTAGGCGCGTGCTTTGGCTTTCCACGATGTTCCTACATCAAACCTACTCTGATACCAATAATTGGATTACTGAGAGGGGGTGTGAATCAGTAATAGCATAATTATAATCCTTTTTCTTCGAATAATCCAAGTATTATATAAATGTAGAATGATTATCCAATAATGAGCAATAAGAAATGAATAATCACACACATACATAGTACACCAGTGTTTTATGTGGAAACACAAATCGAGAGAAAACACATAATTAATTTTCTTATATGTCTTGAAGAATTACATTCATTGGAAGCACCAAC
Organism: Picea engelmannii; assembly: GCA_009831015.1. Classification (NCBI taxonomy): domain Eukaryota; kingdom Viridiplantae; phylum Streptophyta; class Pinopsida; order Pinales; family Pinaceae; genus Picea; species Picea engelmannii. The sequence goes on along the minus strand of ML782154.1, from coordinate 1,451,816 downwards.
TTCCCTTGTTTTCCAGTTGCAACTGGAAGGATGCTACAACCCCCTAGTTTCTCAGGATACAACCTGAGGGAAGATCCAACTACCCAATTCTCTGGCTACAACTAGAAGGAGGCTGCAAACCCCTATGTTCTCTGGATACAATCGGAAGGTGGATAGAACCACATGTCCTTGACCCATCCAACTGCCCTGAAGTAGAAGTAGAATAATGGAACCACTGTCACACTATCACTATGATATATAACATTGTAAACCTGTACCAATAAACCTAAACTATTAATCAGCCATGCATCAACATGTACCTCAACTTGTAATCAAGTTGTACCATAAACAAGTGCATCAACCATGCACCAAGTTGTACCATAAACAAGTGCATGAACCATGCACCAACCTGTACCAAACAATATGTAATCAACACGTACCATAAACAAATGCAAACAACCATGTACCAAGTATGTACCAATCATGTGTTAATTATTAATCAACTATGACTCATCAATATGTACCAACATCATCAACTATACACCTCATGTATGTGTCAACTCATCAACTACTTGTCTCAACCATGTACCCATTTTGTACCTCAACTAAAATACCTAATCAATTTTATCATCCAAATATGATTTATAACTCTGTAATAGACCTAGTGTATATGATCGCATACCTACAAACCTTCCTTAACTTTAAACATCAAGAGACTAGCATTTAAATCAAACCATTTTTTAGTCTCACGTGACTAGTTTCGGATTAGTCAACAACCCTAACTTGAAATAACCATAAATTTGTACTAGTAATGAATAAAGATCTAAAATTGATACACGATGTTCTTCAGTGTGTTTTATGCAATTCCTCCAGGTGTCACTTCTTGGAACCTCTCACAAAAGTAGTTATAGGAAAAATGACATACCTTGTTGAATTTTAGTTTATTCTAGAGAGAGACCTTATAGAGCATGCCTCGCAAAAAATATTTGTTGAATCAATATGAAACAGTTACAACGAATACTACAGAGTTTACGCTAACCAATAATTTTTTTATTAATGAATTTGGATCTGTTATGAATATGTTATGAAGTTTTTACCCAAAAATCGGGTTTTCACTACTTTCAGGACTAGCCACAAACCCTATTTTCCACGGAGTGTAAATCCAAAAATACAATGAACCACAAGCTAAATTTTTTACCACAAATACTTGGATATGTTTCCTCAAGTTCATAGCAATTTCACGGTCTTAAGAATTCTAGAAAAAAAGATATTACGAAAATGGTGAGATGACCTGTAAATAACATACCTTAGATAGCATCATCAAAAAAAATTATCCTTCTTTCAACTCTGGCCTTCACTTATTCACGTTCCCTCAGAAATTCTACTTAGATATCCTTTGGTTACCTTAGACACCTATATTTATTCAATATTCTCAAGTGTATCTAAAATGAGAGAGCCTTGCCTCTTATTTATACTCTCCAAGTAGCTTCCTTAAAAACATCTTCTAGGTCACTTTGTCCACTTTCCTTATTTTAGGGTTAACCCACTTCTAATTTCTCCATTAAATTTATTATTTAAATACATTTTTTTGTATTCACTTTGAATTATATTACACTCATAAATTCACTTTATTATTTACCTTATAAAATCTCTTAAACAACTTTGACTACTTTGACCTTTTGGGGCTTCTAGATGACATAAGAGGGTCCTCCAACTTCGTAAGGCGATAACTCTCAAACCGTGAGGAGTTATGTGACATTTCACATACCAAAAGAAATGGAATGACATGTAACATACATATATATTAGTATTACCTACAATATTATCAAAACTCATACCATTATCCATCAAACAAACTTGGGTCTATTACCCAAACCCGGGTTTTCTAACTTCTCAGGGCCATAGCTCTCTAACTGTGAGGAGTTATGTGACGTTCCACATACCACTGGAAATGGCATGAAAAGAACTATACATATAGGATATCTTCAATGAAAAATTCATTGATATTTATCTCATTATTCCAAAAATAAGAATGGGTTTTCTAACCATAATTCTAGCTTAATTCAATCTGGAAATCATCTTCCCCTGATGGCTTTCACCATAAGGACACCACTTTGGAGTTCATCCATTTCTACTTATTATCAACCATGACAAGAAAATAATGACTCATATTTACATCAAAAAATCTTGGGTCCATTACCCAACCTTTGTGCTATGAGGCTTTCTTCAAGGGTTGACATTAATGACAATCAACCTTAATCAACATCCCCAATACCTAGCATATAAATCTATTGAAATATTTAAAGCAAAAATAAACATATATACATACCAATATTCACAATTGTTTACACTAAAATAAAATGTTTCCTTGATCCATTTGGAGTGAGCTCAATTCTCTGGATACAACTAGAAGGAGGCTACAACCCCCTATGTTCTCCGGCTACAATCAGAAGGTGGCTACAACCACCTGTCCTTGCCCCATCCAACTTCCGTGAAGTAGAAGTAGAATGATGAAACCACTATCACACTATCACTGTGAGATATAGCACTATAAACCTGTACCAATAAACCTGAACCATGCATCAACCATGCATCAACATGTACCTCAACCTGTAATCAACCTATAGCATAAACAAGTGCATCAACCATGCATCAAACTATACCACAAACAACTACATCAACCATGCACCAACCTATACCAAACAATCTGTAATCAACATGTACCATAAACAGGTGCAACCAAGTATATACCAATCATGTTTCAATTACTAATCAACTATGACTCATCAATATATACCAAGATCATCAACTATACACCTCATGTATGTGCCAACTCATCAACCACTTGTCTCAACCATGTACCCAACTTGTACCTCAACCAAATGTCCTCATCAATTTCATCATCCAAATATGATTTATAAATCTGTAATAGACCTGGCATGTGTGATCACATACCGGAAAACCTTCCTTAACTGTAAACAACAAGAGACTAGCACTTACATCTCACCTTTCTTTAGTCTCACATGACTAGTTTTGGATCAATCCACAACCCTAACTTGAAATAATCATAACTTCATACCTCTAATGAATAAATATCTAAAACTGATACAAAATGTTCTTCAGTGTGTTTTATGCAATTCCTCCATGTTTCACTACTTGGAACCTCTCAGAAAAGTATTTATAGCAAAAATGGCATACCTTGGTGAATTTTGGCTTATTCTAGAGAGAGACATTGTAGAGAATGCCCCACAAGGAATGTTTGTTGAATTAATATGAAACTGTTAGAAAAAATTCTAAATACTATACTATAACCAAAACATTTGGTCTTACTCAATTTGGATCTGTTATGAGTAAGTTATGACGTTTTTACTCGAGACATTTGTTTTTGACTAGTTTCAGGACTAGCCACAAACCCTATTTTCCACAGAGTGTAGCTCCAAAAATAAAATGAACCACAACATGAATTATTTACCATAGATACTTGGATATGTTCCCTCAATTTCATAGAAATTTCAAGGTTTGAATCATTCTATAAAAAATGTTATTGCAAAACTGGTGAGATGCCATGTAAATAACATACCTTAGAAAACATCATCAAATTCGTTGTTCTTTTCTTCACCTTCCCTCAGAAATTCGGCTTAGATATCCTTTGGATACCTCATAAACCTATAGGTATTCAATATGATCAAGTGTATCTAAAATGACAGATCCTTGCCTCTTATTTATACTGTCCAAGTAGCTTCTTTAAAAACATCTTCTAGGTCACTTTGCCCACTTTCCTTATTCTAGGGTTAACCCACTTCTAATTTCTCCATTAAATTTATTATTTAAATAATTTATTTTTCATTCACATTGAATTATAGTACACTCATAAATTCACTTTATTATTTACTTTGTCAAACCTCTTAAACCACTTTCACTAGATGACACAAGAGGGTCCTCCAACTTCGTAAGGCCATAACTCTCAAACCGTGAGGAGTTATGTGATGCTCCACATACCACCAGAAATGGAATGACATGTACCATCGATACATAATAGTATTACCTAAAAATATATTGAAATGCATACCATTATCCATCAAATAAACTTGGGTCCATTACCCAAACCTGGGTTTTCCAACTTCTCATGACCATAACTCTCTAACCGTGAGGAGTTATGTGGCATTCCACATACCACTGGAAATGGAATGACAAGAATTATCCATATAGGATAGTTTCAATTAAAAACTCACTAAAATTCATCTCATTATTCCACAAATAATAATGGGCCCTCTAACCATACTTCTAGGATAACTCAATCTGCAAAGCATCTTCCCGTGAGGGATTTCACCATAAGGAGACCACTTTGGAGTTCATCCATTTCTAGTTATTATAAACCATGACAAGACAATAATGATTCATATTTACATCTAAAAATATTTTGTTCATTACCCAACCTTTTTTCTATGGGGATTTCTTCAAGGGTTGACATTAATGACAACCAACCTTAATCAACATCCCCAATACCCATCATATAAATCTATTGAAATGTTTACAGCAAAAACAAACATATATACATACCAATATTCACAATTGTTTACAATCAAATAAAATGTTCCCTTGATCCATTTGGGGTGATCTCAATTCTCCATTGGTTAACCATAAAGCTACACTGACCGATCCATAATATCTAGATGACATAATCAAAATATTATACATACCTAAATGGTGATTTTTCAATTTAGAAATCGAACATAACAATTTATAAAACATTAAACATAACTAGAATTGATGGCTATATAAACTATGAGGACATTTGTTAGCAAAATGACCAACACCATCACAATTAAAACAAATTAAAGGAAGCTTACCTCTATACCTATCATCGATTCCCTTGTATAGTCTTTTGACAAAGTTGGCCACTTCTTCATCATCTTCCGAGACGTCATTGTTGTTGCTATATTCTTCTTGTTCCTTTTTATTTTGCTTTGATTTTTTGGATGCTTTGAAGGCTGCTTCTTTTACATATGGATTTTCATGTTCAGTTCTCATTTTATATGCTATGAATATTTCATGCAATTCAACCATTCTTATTGAGTTTAGATCCAATATTTCTTCTAGTGTTGATATCTTAGGGTTAAATCACATAGGAAGATATCTTAGTACCTTTTGAACAATTACAGATTCTTTGATTTATTCTCCCGATCTTATGATTTCATTCACTGTTTCATTGACTCGTAAGAATTAGGTTGAAATATTCTCATCTTCCTTCATTTTTAGTTGTTCGAACTGACCTCTATAAGTTTGAATCTTTGTTGCTTTGACTTTTGTATCTCCTTCATAAATATTTTGAAGCTTGTCGCAAATCTCTTTAGAGGATTTACAATACGCAAATTTGGTGGATACCACATCTCTGAGACCATTCAAATGTGCATTCTTGGCATTGGAATTATTCTCACCGATTTTCATTGCTTTGTGATTTGTGTGTGGAACTATTGGTGTTGTGTATCCATCTACAATTGATTTCCAAACATGAAATCCTTGTTCTTGTATATATGTCTTCATCCTTATTCTCCAAAAAGAATACTTTTGTCCATCAAACTATGGTATTCCATTTTTATACAAGTTGGTACTCTCCATGATCTACCTTGAAGTGGTTAAACTGATTTCTGAAGGAACCTTGATGTAGACCCCCAACCCTCGGGCATAGATACGCACAGGATCATTCTAATTCTTCTCTAAGTCGAATTGACTCTCCAATCTCCCTACGACAAATCCTCACACACACAAGAGTGTATCCACGGGTCCTTCCTGAAAAACCTGCCCTGTCCAACTTAACTCCAGGCCCGAGCCTTACTCTTCCATACAACCACGACCTAGTCCTTGCACAAGCACCTTTCGTAACTCGCGTGTTCGCGGGTCGAAGACCCTCGACTTTTGTTCACCAAATGTCGATACCCAATATGGGATGGGATATGTCTCCTCCTTTTTATGACCCTTCACATGTAACCTCCATCTAGGGATAAGCACTAGCACCACTCACAACTACCGACTTCACGAATTAAAGGGTTGAACCTTCGGGCCCTTCTTTTACAAAAGTCCGAGACGCGAAAGTTCGAGAAGACTTGACTCCTTCAGCACTTCTCGTGACTTGCCACTTCACGACTTCGATTTTTTAACCTTTGTGCCCCTTTCTTATGAGAATTCGAAGCACGATAAGTCAATAGGGTGTTGACTCTCTCCCAAGTGACAAGTGTCCACCTGTCAACCACGCGGTTACCACCAAGAGGATGTGCCACGTGTTGCACGAGCCTTCTCAACTTGCAAGCTCATGACTTCTGCAGTCGAAACTGATTCCTCCCAACCTCTAAAACCGCGATACATGATATATTGAAGAGGTTCCAATCCAATGGTTATTCCTACTTCTCGCTACTCGGGAGTTCGCGCAACCAAAGGATTTGGTCTGCCTCCAAATTCCCGAATCCTGAGTTCACGATATGATCCAATGACTTGGGTTGAGACGAGATCAATGGCTCATGTTGATTCTTAATGCTAGGGTGGTGAGTTCTTCCAACTCCTAACCACCTTGCAACTTCACTGGATAATACGGTCCTCGCAACTTCATGAATTCTCCACTGAGATTTTTGACCATTCGATTCCTTCCCATGAATCTCTGGCCCAAATTGATTCAGTGTTCTTCCACCTGAACTTAACTTCTATGTGATAGCTTCGATTTCCATCTCCCTCTGAAGTGGTTCGATCTCCGTCCTCCTTTGAAGTGTTCAAATGTGTTACCCACCCTGAGCTTTCACTTGTAAACTCAAGTCTTTGGAAGGACTCCTGCACGCACTCCTTCCAGAAATCTTTCCAATACTCTAGGGTATTTGATATTTTGACTCTGTGAACTCTTTGCAACAATAGTATTTCACTCTTCAACCTTAGTTGATAAGTTCTAATGCCTCAAATAGCCTACGCACACCTTGCATGGATTTTGTACTTCACCTACACTTCTGCTGGAATGAGAACAACTGAACTCCTTGCAGGAACTTTTCTCAGGAAAAGAAACAATTGAAACTCATTCTCTTTCTCTCTCAAACTTCATACATTCAACATGAAATCATACATTCAACACAACATAGAATCATAACAAATGCATAAAAGAGAGAATAAAACAACTGTAAGCATACCATTCAACATATGTAAATAGTAAGCATCATAACACCATGAAATCTCAGTCAAAGCTTCATATATTAATTCAAGATCCTATACATGGGTTCTTCTCTAAATCTCTTTTCTACAACTCTTCAACATATTTTATGTGCTAATGAAATAATAATACAAGAGTGAGGGTGTCTATATTCATTTTCCCTCCTACACTTCTAAAATGTCCAATCTAAAATTCATATCTACCTACTTTTACATTAACAGACATAAATGCCCTAACACATCTGATAGATGAGAGTAATCTCTCCATATCTGTTGCTATCTTTAACTCATAAATGAAAGTACACTCTCCTAACTATTACATTAATGTGTTTGATTTCAAAATTCAAAACGGTCTTCATAAAAACATGCCCTTTTTCTTCATCAGCGCGTCCAGCTATTTCTTTGGCTAGGCACATGCTTTGGCTTTGCACGATGCTCCTGCATCATACTCCCTTGCTTGAAAATTTTCATGAACTCCTGTTCATGAGCTCTTCCAGAGTCTATCCATGCTTATGAATTTTTGCTTATTCTTCCCAACTAGCAACTTCAACTAGATGTCCCTTCCACTTGACCAAGTATTCAAAATACTCTTTCCTCCTGGTCTTCTTGATAATCCTCTTGTCAATTATATTTTCCATCTGTGAATTTTCAGCTATAGGCATTTGTTTTTTCCATTGGACCTCTTTCTGTTCATTTTCCGCTCCTTCTTCTTCAACTTTATAAGGGAACAAATCTGAAACATTGAATATCGATGAGTTTCTGATCCCATTAGGTAATTCAATCTCATATGCGTTTGCCCCAAATTTCTTCATGACCTTGCATGGTCCAATATTTTTAATCTTCATTTTGTTATATATTCCCCTTGTGAACCTCTTCTTCCTTAAATGTGAAAGAATCAGATCACCAACTTCAAATTAAAGTTCTCGCCTGTGTTGATCTGCTCTGCGCTTGTATTCTTGACTTAAACTCTGCAATCGCTCCTTAATTTGGCTGTCAATCTCCTTCATTCCTTCTACAAAGTCTTCTGCACTAGCACTCCTGAATTCATCTTGTTATGCATCTTTCAATTCAGAAACTCCCCTTGGTTGCATTCCATATACAATCTGGAATGGCCTTTGCCCTGTGCTTCTATTGAGTGAATCATTGTAAGCAAATTCCACCTGTGGCAGAATGTGATCCCACTAACTATGGTGTTCAATCACTAGGCTCCTCAGCAAATCTCCCAAGCTCCTGTTTGTTAGGACCCTACAATGCACCTTTTTTCTCACACCTTTTGCTACCATTACACCCTTGTTTCACTCACATTTAAAATCACATTATAACCTTACCCTATCTTTCCTAAGGTATACAACGTCTCTTCTCTTTACTATATGTTTAATCTGTTTTTTATATAATTTTACATTACTCTCGTACTTAACCATTGATCAGAAATGTATAAGTGTTGAAACAGTTCGAACTGCAGATTAGCATTGAGGCCTATTGCTGAAACAATCAAAGCACGCAAACCTTGTGGATGAAACAGTCTGTGGACTATGATGCTGAAACAACAACTCACACAGAAGAAGTTGTTACACTCTCTGTGGTCTACGATGCTGAAACAACAACTCACACAAAAGAAGCTGCTACACTCTCTGTGGTCAATGATGTTGAAACAACAACTCACACAGAGGAAGTTGTTACACAGTCTGTGGATTACGATGTTGAAACAAAAACACAAAACTGTTACATTGACCACAACAGTTGCACCTTGAGCTAGCATTAACCATCGCTGTCACTTGAGACCAAGTTGCTGAAACATTCAGAACGCAAAACCTGTTGCTGAAACAACCTGTGATTTTCGATGCTGAAACAACATACAACAACAGTAAAAAGAAGACAAATAAAGAAGCTATTACTCCAGTTGCAGCAGCAACACCTCACTCAACACTTGTAATAGCATTCTGTTACGGCAGACTAGGATACCCTATTCTAGTATAGAAATCGGATCTCACTAAGAATAGGATTGAGATGTGCAAATGTAATTTGATGATCAAATTGTATCGAGGGGATTCTCCTCTTTAAATAAGAGGAAATCATCATTAGAGATGATCTTCTTCAGAAGGGAGAAAGGATTTACAGAGAGGGACGTGTTTTACTTCAGATTGTAATGTAACACAGTTGACAGATGAATAAAAGATTGTTCTGAGCATTTCTCTCTAGTTCCTTTCGTTTCAGGGGAGTCTTGTGAGAAGGGAGGTCCCACCTTCTTCACAGCATTCACCCATTAGATTTGTAGTATGTTAGTGTTATTTTTGTTCATGCCTTGATTAAATTTTGTTTTGTTGAAACACTACTTTACTGAACTATGTTTTGCTGAAACACTACTTTACTGAACTCTATCTTGCTGAAACTCTGCTTTACCGATTGTTACATTTTTTTCATATGGTTCATGCTTGGGAAACTGTTAATCATTCTAGTTAGCAATCATGTTTGGTGAATTTATGAAATATTGATAATCAGGGACAGGTGTTGAAGATTCCTACTTGGGGAATAGGGTCCTGTTCTCTGTTAGAGATAGTTAGCCTTCAGTGCATGTCAATTATTTTAATGAGTTCATGAAAGTGTGATAATCGGAAATAGGTGTTGAAGATTCCTTCTTAGGGAATAGGATCATGTTCTCTGTTAAGAGTTAGTTAGCCTTCAGTGTGTGTCAATCATTTCAATCAATAATGAGTTCATGAGAGTGTGATGATCAGAATTAGGTGCTAAAGATTCCTTCTTTGGGAATAGGGTCATGTTCTCTGGTTATAGAATAGTTGGTCTTTCCTGTTGCAGCATCTTGTTGTTATTTTAATGTAATCCAGGATTCTTCAATTAATCATTTATTTAAACTTTGAACTCTGCAATAGGTAGGTTTCTTTCCTGTAATTCAAGTTAGAACTTCAGTTTGTTCAAGGCAAAGTGTGATTAATATGTTTTTACTACAACTCTAGGTTTCTTTTGAGATTGATCATATATAGTGCGTGATTACCTTTGAAATAAATAGACTTCCCTGGGTTGAAAATTTATGTAACACTTGATTGTTTAGTTAAATAAGCAATTATAGTGACCAACATTTTGGTGCTTTTGTCGGGGAAGGTAATTATAGATTTCAACAGAACTTATGATTTTTTAGATACAAAGATTGCATGAGAGGATGTGGAGACCCCAAAGAAACTGACCCTACAGGTGGAAGGGGCAAAGGAAGAGGAGGAAGAAAGACTTATATTGACGAGATTATATCAAAGTCTGAATCTACTACTCAACAACCAAACTCTCGGAAACAAAAATCCCAGCCTTCATTTCAAGCCAACTTTGAAATGGGGAAAGAAGTTTGGAGTCTTGAGACAGTCGAGAAACCAGCAGGAAACATTAAGGATAGAGAAAGCGCAGCAGGGGAGCAAACAAAAGAAAACATGGATGAGTACAATGAAGAATTGCATCATGAAGAACAGGCAGGTCCTGAAGGAGAGGTAAATGATGAAACATCTTTCTCCACATTAGGATTTCCTATTGGTGATATTCCTAGAGGGGTAGCCCCCATGAAGAACATTCCACTCTCAGCACTACCTAACTTTCATGTTTTATCTTCATAGGATCATGATGAATTCCTTTTTGAGTTTGATATATTATGCAGAAGTTATGATTACATTTCCAATGCTAAAAAATTAAAGCTATTTCCAGCAACATTGAAAGGAAATGCACTAAGATGGTTCATGAGTCTTGGAGGCCATGTAATCACAACATGGGACCAAATGAAACAGAAATTCCTGAATAAATACCAGGACTATTGCTAAACAAGAGAAAAAAGGGAGGAAATATTTAAGATGATGCAGAAAGAGGATGAAAATCTGGAGGACTTTGTAGAAAGGCTACAGTATAATCTACAAAGATCCAGTCACCCCAATGTAAGTAAAGATATTCTTAAAACTATATTATTAAAAGGAGTAAGGGATGATTGTCTAGATATGTTGAATATGCTTGGAAAATGGAACATATCTAAGGAATCATATGATGAAATTGTTAACCTATGTAAAATATGTTCAAGAGGAGCTTCAAGAAATAGATCAAATAGCAGGGACAACACATTTTCAAGAGTCCAAAAATCAGCCAGTGGGGGAGCAAAAAGAGCCAAAATAGGTAATTTACTTGAAGGTTTTAAAACTGAAATGTTAAGCTCTTTTGCCCCACAAATTGACACCCTGCAAATTCAAAAGAAGTAAGCAGAAGCAGAAGCAACTCTGTCCATCTTTTGTTCTAAATGCAGAGACAAGAACCCACGAAGGGAATGTCCATTGGACAAAAGGCCAATCTGCACCATCTGTGATAAAGATCATGAAACTCAACAATGTCCTTCCCTACCAGGAATCAAGGCAGCATTAAAACCAACTGACGAAGAAGCTGAAGATGTCTATCTATTGACACAGCGAAGGCAATGGCAACCGCGGGAACAAGGTATGAATCATAACATGCCATTTACATCTTCTAATCGTTGGAATAACTATCCTTCTTTCAATCAAATGAATTACCCTCCCTATAACCAAATGCAATACCTAAATCAAATGAATTACCCACCCATGCAACAAACTAACCCACCCTTTGTTGATCTGTCAATGTGGACTCCTTGGCCTCCACAACAACAACACCCATATCAGAACCAATGGAATCCAAATTGGAGAGGAGAACAACCCCCCTTCCCAAATCAATTACCTCAATCACAATTTCTGCAACCACTCTTCTTACCATCAGGTACTCCACCAAACAATCAAATGATGAGACTCCAGCTACCTGTACAACCTAACCCTAACCCCAATAATAAACCTGTGCAGTGCATTGATATTCATAACCAGCCTACACTTTCTCTTCTCCCTGTGCAATGCAACGATATTCATTTATGATCTGGGAGAATAGTAGAACCTATCATAGCTGATGTTACCTCTTCTGATAAAGAGGAAACAAAAGAGCATGATGTACCTGAAGAGGTACAATCATCCTCTAATAATGCTACTGAAACAAAAAAACCACCATTTCCTGAGAATTTAGCTTTGACTAAAATCCCTGAGCCACCGCCTTTCAATCTTCTAGGGGAATTACAAAATATTTATGTCAAAATTCCTCTACTACAAGCACCCTGAGATGTACCAATTTATGCCAGGACTATGTGAGACATTTGTGTTAAGAATCCTGGTAGGAAAATTAAGGATCCCCTCACAATCCATGTTATGGGTGACCTGTCTGCACTAATGTCAGGTAAAGCCCCCCCAGTTAAATATGGTGATCCCGGCCACCCTACCATCTCAGTACAAATTGGAAAAATGATAATCCCTCGAGTCCTAGTAGACTTAGGTGCCGCTATCAATATTATGACTCTGGAAACCTCACAACTATTACAATTGCAAAATGAAACCAGAGACACCCCAACTATCCTAGAATTAGTTGATCGATCCACAATTAAACCAGAGGGAGTCATTGAAGACCTAATTATCTCAGTGGAATCCTGGAATTATCCAGCTGACTTTGTGGTACTACAACCTAAAACAAAGTTTGGGGGCCACCCTCTGATTTTGGGCAGGCCTTGGCTAGCCACAGCAGATGCTTTTATCAGCTATAGATCAGGTTCAATGACAATTTCCAACAGTTACGAAACTAAACAGCTTACCCTCTACCCTCATGCTACACCCTTGATTAATAATGATAATTCGGTATGGGTAGACTTTGATGATCAACTTACTCAACCCATCTTGACGATCGGACAAGCTTTAAGCCTTAAAGATGCCACTGAGGATGAATTAATTAATAATTTTATTTGTGAACCCTCCTCTGTGACTCCAGAAACTCATAACCAACTAGCTGCATTGTTGGAGTCAGATAATCAGGAAAGCCTTAACTCTGAAAACCCACCTCAAACATCTGCCACCATCTCTTCTAAAAGCATACCAGTAGAAATTGAACCTGGCAAAACACTGAACATAAACCCTAACCTAACAGATGTTGAAACACAACAATTAATGAAGTTACTTCTAGAAAATAAAGAAGCATTCACATGGGACTATACAGATATGAAAGGAATCTTTCATGAATTATGTACTCATCGAATATATATTAAGGAAGATTGTCGACCGATCTGCCAATCTCAACGACGAATGAACCCTAATTTAAGAGAAATCCTTAAAGAAGAACATCAAAAATTGCTCAATGCAGGGTTTATATATCCTATATCAGATAGTGAATGGGTTTCCCTGTTGGTAATAGTTCCTAAGAAAAATGGGAAATTGAGAATATGTGTGGATTATAGAGCCTTAAATAAAGCTACTCAAAAAGATCACTTCCATTATCATTCATTGATTAGGTGTTAGACAGTTTGTCAGGGAAGATTTTTTTCTCATTTTTAGATGGTTTCAGTGGGTATAACCAGATCAAAATTGCATCCCAAGACCAAGACAAAACCACTTTTACTAGCCCTTGGGGAACTTTTGGTTATAGAGTTCTCCCATTTGGACTATGTAATGCACCAGCAACCTTTCAAAGAGCAGTTATAGGAATCTTTTCTGATATGCTTAATGACTCTATGGAAATTTTTATGGATGACTTTACTCCTTATGGTGTTTCTTTTCAGGAAGCACTAAAAAACCTTGAGAAAGTGCTTAAACGATGTATACAAGCCCACCTCTCCTTAAGTATAGAAAAATGGCATATGATGATGAGTGAAGGAATAGTGCTTGGACATTTTATCTCATATCAAGGAATTCAGGTGGATCCATCCAAGATACAAGTCATTAAAGATCTTTCTACTCCCAAAACCCAAACAGAAGTAAGAAGTTTTCTAGGACATGTTGTATACTACAAAAGATTTATCAAATTTTTTTCCAAAATAGTTTCTCCCCTGTTTGTGTTACTGATGAAAAATGTTGAATTCAAATGGACTAATTCTTGCCAAGAAGCATTTAATACACTTAAACATCAGTTACGTACAGTTCCTATTCTTAGAGGACCTGATTGGACACTTCCCTTTCATATATCCTCTGATGCTTCAGATACTGCAATAGGAGTTGTCTTGGGACAAGAAGAAAATCATCTCCCTTATGCTATTTGTTTCATTAGAAAGAATATGACTCCTGCTGAACTCAATTATACAGTTACCGAAAAGGAATTCTTAGCAGTTATCTATGCTATTAATAAATTTAGACATTACATTACTGGATACTCTACTCGTGTCCATACTGATCACTCAACTATCCAATATTTAATGAACAAACCTATCACAAATGCTCGAGTCACCAGATGGTTACTATTATTGCAAGAATTTGATATTACAATTGTAGATAGACCAGGAAAAGAAAATGTAGTTGTTGATTTCCTTTCTCGGTTAAAACCTGATGATGATACCCCAGTAGATGATTCATTTCCTGATGAATATCTATTTGCAATATCTTCTCACTCACCTTGGTATGCAGACATCGCTAACTACTTGGTTGCAGGGAAGTTACCACCACACCTATCCCACTGAGAGAAAAGAAGAATCATTCAACAAAGTGCTCAGTATAGCTGGATAAGTGGGTGTATTTTCCACACAGGACTTGATCAAGAAATCTGAAGGTGCATTAGAGAAGATGAGGTTTATGATCTACTAAAATATTGTCATGATGGTCCTTGTGGAGGGCATTTTACTGATAAGAGAAAAACACATAAAATTCTCAGGATGGGGTATTATTGGCCCTCACTTTTCAAAGATGCAAAGAAATATGTCCAACCCTGTGATAGCTGCCAAAGAATGGGCCAACCTAATCATAGAGATAAAATGCCATTAAACCCCCAGATAGTACTTGAACCATTTGAAAGATGGGCTTTAGACTTTGTAGGACCCATTAACCCCCCATCCAATAAAAAAGTCTACATAGTGGTCTGCACAGATTATATGACCAAATGGGTGGAAGCTAAAGCACTGCATAGAGCAACTGAAGAAGCAGTTCTAGATTTCCTATTTGAAGACATATTCATCAGATTTGGAGTGCCAAGAGAATTAGTTACAGATGGAGGACCTCCTTTCACTTCTCATGGTTTTAAATCCACCCTTCAGAAATATCATATTCAGCATAGAATGACTACAACATACCACCCCCAAGCCAATGGACAGGTGGAAAGAACAAATAAAGTAATAGAAGCCATTCTCACAAAAACAGTTAAGGAAAACAGAAAGGACTGGTCTCACAGGATCCCTGAAGTATTATGGGCCTACAAAACTCCCTGGAGAAATACTACAGGATTCTCTCCCTATGAATTAGTCTATGGAAAGAGTGTTGTCTTTCCTGTGGAATTTGAAATCAAAACCTTAAGGACTGCTTTAGCTATCAACCTTGATTTGACCGATGCACAGACAACCAGGTTGCAGCAGCTTAATGAATTGGATGAAAAAATACTAGATGCCATTCATCAGACAACTATGATTCAACAGCAAAGATCAAAATGGCATGACAAAACTATCAAGCATAAGCAGTTCCAAAAAGGTAATTGGGCCCTATTGTATGACTTTCAGTTCAAAGAATTTCAAGGGAAAATATGTACAAGATGGCTTGGACCTTACGAAGTAGACACTGTTTTCCCCAATGGAACAATAAGGCTCCTCACAATCGATGACTCTAAAACACCGTTACTTGTAAATGGTCATTGAATCCATCTGTACCAGCGCCCTATTTCCAAAGAAGATTTTAAGTCCACATGTGTGGCAGACTCTCATTACCTCTTTTTAGAGGGGGCTCCTACCCCTCATTGCAATTAATTCTTTTTAATTTAATTTCTTTAGTATTAGATTAGATTTTGTTTACTAATAATCCCTGTCAAGAAATACCATGTTACAATCGATTTTTGCAGATCCCCGATCAAAGCACATGCCTACTAAGAAAGGACGATCCTACTTCAAGAAGAGGCAAGCTTCCCCATTGCTAAAAATCCACTATTCAACAACTTTTTCCTCTTTCTTCATTGCTGAAACACCACTGTTCAGCAACTTTTTGACTTTCTCCATTGCTGAAACACCACTGTTCAGCAATCTTTCGCATCCTTCCCCCACCGCTGAAACACCACTGTCCAACAACTTTTCGCCATTTTCCCCACTTTTGAAACACCACTGTTCAACAACCTTTCACCATTTTCCCCATTCCGGAAACACCACTGTCAACAACCTTTTGACATTTTCCCATTGCTGAAACACCACTGTCAACAACCTTTCACCTTTTTCCCATTGCCGAAACACTACTATTCAACAATTCTTCATAGTTTTCCATTGATGAAACAACATCGTTCAACAATTGTTTCACCCTTCTTTCTGTTGCTGAAACACCAACTTTTCAACATTCTCTATCAATAAGCTTTTGCGCTCTCATACTACATTTTGTCCTTCCAGTCAACAAATCCTTGATACAATTCATCTAACAAATCAAAAGTCTCTGCCATGGCCACTACAGAACTATTATGGACAGGCTCTATATTTTGTTTGAAGTACGAATCAAAAGGTAAAGGTGAGGTATGTAAATTTTATGTAAATACAATTAAGCTATAGTTAATGAGAAGATTCCAACTCATTATTACCACTCATGTAAAATCATTATTAGCCTCACTTAAAGGGGGGGAGGAAATATCGAACTTTTATACCATCATTTCACACGAATTAACCACCACCATTCCTATTTACCATCCTTTCATTTGTTTCACCACCATTTGCATGCCTTCACTCGAAAAACTCACTCTGCACAGAAGTTGTTACTCAACTCTTTGACGACGTATTTTACTGAGATGTTAGCTATGGGAGGCTTTGTTATACGGTACGAACCCACCACAAAAACCCTGTTAGAACTGTATCCAGAAGCCTGTCAAATTTTTCTGCAGGCAGGATGGCTCGATTATTTTCAAAGGCTCCAGGGATTTGATCAACAATAGGTTCTCCAATTTTCTCAAAATCTCCAGGAAGATCATTCCATTTTTCAAGGGGTTCGGATTTTAGTTACAAAAGAGGATATAGCACAGTTTTTGGGTCTCCCTACCAATGGTATTCGCATGTTCATCTGCAAACATATCATCCTGAATGCCCAACAGGATTTCCTCTTGCCAGGGGAACAAATTGAACCTAAAGGTCGCGGTGTCCGACTCAGTTCGTTGCTGCCTCCATGGCTAGAAGTTTCAAAATTCGCAAACACTACCTTACCTATGAAGGTCGATACCAGGTAGTCTACCAACACGATTTTGTCATGTTGTCTCATTTATAGCATGATAGATTGGTGAACATTCCTTATTATCTGCTCGGTTGTCTTAAAAATATGTCGAACTACTGTAAAAAGGCTAAAGATCCCGCCCTTTCACTCACCCATCACCATCTCTTTCAACTTATTATCCAAAAGGGTTTTTCCCAACAAAACCCTCCACTAAACAACCCACCCATAGATCCCCAAGAAGATGCTGAAATTCCTGAAAAGATTCAAGAACAACAACCAAAAAACCCTCTAGATTCTCCATAAATACCTAACAGTCCACCTACAGACCCAATCAATCCAATTAACCCCCATACCATACCAAGCCCGCCCCACATTTTACCAGAATCATCCACTCCTGCCCTTCATATTCTTAGCAATGATTTTGAACCAGACAATTCTCCCTGTCCCATCATTGAGGAAAAACCCCCATGTAAATGAAAGCAAATTCCTTTCTTTCCCCCTTTTTACAAAGAAAATGAACAAGGGCCTCAACAAGGGAAGACACTACCACCACTGCCCTAAACCCCCAACCCATCTGACTAATACCCCGTACACCTCCAACATCCCAAATTCTGAAATCTTTACCTATTCCACCCACGGGCACTGAAACACAAGAACCAGAGGCCCAGTATGTTGCGACATCATCCGTTTCAAACCCAATAGCTGAAACACAAGAACCAGGTACTCATTCAATAGCTGAAACACAAGAACCATCCACTCATTCATTGGCTGAAACACAAGAACCAACTATAGTTGTCACACAAGAACCAGCTACAACTGAAACGCAAGAACCAGCTGCTAATATTGTTATTGAGACACAGGAATCATATGCCCAGGGAGCGGCAACATTACTTTCTTTACATCAAGAAGATAAAACACAAGAATCAGTTGTTGATCCTGTAGCTGCTCCACAAGAACTAGCTAGTGAGGCTGTGACTGCTACACAAGAACCAGTTACTCCTCAACCAGAACCAACAATGGCCTCTGTCTTACAAGAAAATGAGTTCCTAAGGTTTGAACTGGAAGCCTACAAGCAAGATCTAGCCATGGAAAAGGAAGCCTATGAGAAGGAACTTAAATTGTACACCCTAGCTCGCATAGCAACCATGTCAGAGGGAACTACAGCAGAGAATCCGTGTAGAGAATATATGTGCAGTCAATGTGGGGACATCTACTATCAAGCAGGCTACAAAGTAATTCAAATTCCAATGCCAGGAGCTTCCCCTGCACCTTCGAATTTTTCATTCAAAGAAGAACATCCTCCTGTTACACAAGAACTAGCAGGACCTTCCAAAATTAAGACTGAGCCCTGGCCTACAACAAATGTCAAATCTGAAACCCCTACTTTTGTTAATAAAGTTGTACAAACATTGCCTATTGATGAATCTGCCCCTCCCAGCCAGATCAATACCCACACCTTTGTGGAACAAGCCACTTAGACCCTACCTCAGCCTACTACTTGCAACGCTGAAACACAAACTCAGCCATAGGATGAGCAGGCAATAACAGAGAAATGGAAAAAAGAGTCTACTATTACACAGGCCAAAATCCCACACCTTTGTGGAACAAGCCCCTTAGACCCTACCTCAGCCTACTACTTGCAACGCTGAAACACAAACTCAGCCATGGGATGAGCAGGCAATAACAGAGAAATGAAAAAAAGAGTCTGCTATTACACAGGCCAAAAGCCTGCAGGAACACAGACAAATCTGGATAAATCATATCTACTCAAATTGGGAAGCTTTGGAGCAAAAACACCAGGAATATCGTGTCCTTAAGAAATAGAATAAAGAGATAAAAGGTAGATTGCTCCTGACATTTGACTTGGCACAAAAGTTATTGGCTACAAGGAAACCATCCTGCAATTACTCTATGTTCCTCATGGAACGACTTACATGGTTTCAGATCAAATCATTCAAAGAAGGCATACCCCATGCAGTGTTAAATCCAACAGATTTTGTTAAAACCTTTGCAGAAGCCTCTGCTATGGATCAACACCTCCTCTATGAGGCATATTTTCATAATGAGGCCATCCCTGAGAACCGACAGCTTAATCTTAACCCTCTTGTCGGTGACATCTAGATTCGGGCACTCACCTCCTTCCTTAACAATCAAATTATATGGTAGGATGACTTCCAAGATGTCAAGCATAACGAGGATAACCGCCTTCTCTGGATAAGGCCAAAACCATAAAATGTTGCCACCTTTGTTACAGAATATTATCAGTTTTTAAAGAAACCAGGGATGACCCAACACATTCAGCAATTACAGACATCAGTGTTTAAGGAGTGTCAACATTTCATTAAATCCATAGAGATTGCTTCCCTACAGGAAAATAACATGTTTTGGAAACAATCTATTGAGAAAAGACAGGAACACAATCCTTTTAACCCCACTAATCTTGAGATAGAAATCTCTAGGGTACCTAGCTACATCAAGTGTGTTCAGCAATGTGTTGAAAGCTGGATAGGGTATCAGTTTCATTTTCCTATCCTTTGGATGTCAACAGAGAAATATCAAGTCCATTATAAATTGCCCAAGAAGGCTGAAACAACAGCTTGGAAAAGGTTACAACACGTTCAAGGGTTTAGAGCTCCAAAAGACATCACCTTCCATAGCCAGTGCTTGAGTAACCTGCATGCTCAGAGTCGGTATTCAGATTCTGATTTAGAGTGAATTTGCCTGAGGACATGCAAAATTTTAAGATGGGGGGGATGTTAGGACCCTACAATGCACCTTTTTGCTCACACCTTTTGCTACCATTACACCCTTGTTTCACTCACATTTAAACTCACATTATCACCTTACCCTATCTTTCCAAAGGTATACAACATCTCTTCTCTTTACTATATGTTTAATCTTTTTTGCATATAATTTTACATTACTCTCGTACTTAACCATTGATAAAAAATGTATAAGTACTTAAACAGTTCAAACTCTAGATTAGCATTGAGGCCTGTTGCTAAAACAATCAAAGCATGCAAACCCTATGGCTGAAATAGTCTGTGGACTACGATGCTGAAACAACAACTCACACAGAAGAAGTTGTTACACTCTCCATGGTCTACGACGCTGAAACAACAACTCACATAGAAGAAGCTGCTACACTCTCTGTGGTCAACGATGTTGAAACAACAACTCACATAGAGGAAGTTGTTAAATAGTCTGTGGTCTACAATACTGAAACAACAACACAAAATTGTTACATTGACCACAACAGCTGCACCTTGAGCTAGCATTAACCATCGTTGTCGCCTGAGACCAAGTTGCTGAAACAGTTAGAATGCAAATCCCATGGCTGAAACAACCCTTGATTTGCGATGCTGAAACAACATACAACATCAGTAACAAGAAGACAAATAAAGAAGTTGTTACTCCAGCCGCAGTAGCAACACCTCACTCAGCACTTGTAATAGCATTCTGTTATGGGAGACTAGGATACCCTATTCTAGTATAGAAATCAGATCTCACTAAGAATAGGATTGAGATGTGCAAATGTAATTTGATGATCAAATTGTATCAAGGGGATTCTCCTCTTTAAATAAGAGGAAATCATCATTAGAGAGGATCTTCTTCGGAAGGGAGAAAGGATTTACAGAGAGGGACGTGTTTTACTTCAGATTGTAATGTAACATAGTTGATAGATGAATAAAAGATTGTTCTGAGAATTTCTCTCTAGTTCCTTTCGTTACAGGGGAGTCTTGTGAGAAGGGAGGCCCCACCTTCTTCACAATATTCACCCATTAGCTTTGTAGTGTGTTAGTGTTATTTCTGTTCATGCCTTGATTAAATTATGTTTTGCTGAAACACTACTTTACTAAACTTTGTTTTGCTGAAACACTACTTTACTAAACTTTGTCTTACTGAAACTCTGGTTTACCGATTGTTACATTGTTTTCATATGATTCATGCTTGGGTAACTGTTAATCATTCTAGTTAGCAATCCTGTTTTTTGAATTTATGAAATCTTAATAATCAGGGACATGTGCTGAAGATTCTTGCTTGGGGAATAGGGTCATGTTCTCTGTTAGAGATAGTTAGCCTTCAGTGCATGTCAATTATTTTAATGAGTTCATGAAAGTGTGCTAATCGGAAACAGGTGCTGAAGATTCCTTCTTAGGGAATAGGGTCATGTTCTCTGTTAAGAGTTAGTTAGCCTTCAGTGTGTGTCAATCATTTCAATCAGTAATGAGTTCATGAGAGTTTGATGATCGAAAACAGGTGTTGAAGATTCCTTCTTTGGGAATCGGGTCATGTTCTCTGGTTACAGAATAGTTGGTCTTTCCTGATGCAGCATCTTGTTGTTATTTTAATGTAATCTAGGATTCTTCAATTAATCATTTCTTTAAGCTTTGAACTCTGCAATAGGTAGGTTGCTTTCCTGTAATTCAAGTTAGAACTTCAGTTTGTTCAAGGCAAAGTGTGATTAATATGTTTTTACTACAACTCTAGGTTGCTTTTGAGATTGAGCATATATAGTGCGTGATTACCTTTGAAATAAACAGACTTCCCTGGGTTGACAATTTATGTAACACTTGATTGTTTAGTTAAATAAGCAATTATAGTGACCAACATTGTTCACAACTTTTGTTTGCCCATCCATTTGAGGATGATATGTTGAGCTAAAAGACAAACTTGTCTCCAAATTCTTCCATAAATTCCTCTAGAAATGTCCCACGAACTTGGTATCTTGATCAGAAATGATACTTCTTGGCAAGCCGTGAAGTCTAATGACTTCCTTGAAAAACAGGTTTGCAAGATGAGTTGCGTCACTGGTTTTCTGGCATGGTATGAAATGTGTCATTTTTGAAAATATGTCGACTACCACAAAAATTGAATCACATCCTCTTTGCATTCTTGGCAGTCCCAATATAAAATCCATGCTCACTACGTCCCATATCCTTTCTGGTATGGGTAATGGTTGGTATAATCCTATATTCTTCCTTTTCCCTTTTGTGTGCTGACAAATCCTGTATCTGTCCAAAAACACCTAACATTTGTCCTCATCCCTGGCCAAAAATATAAGCCATTCAACTTTGAGAACGTTTTATCATGACTGAAATGTCCATCCAATCCTCCACTGTGTTTTTCCTTCAACAATTTCTCCCTCATGGAGCATTTTGGAATACATAGTTGATTTCCCCTGAACAATAATCCATCCTGGATCATGTATCATTCCATTGACTTTTGTCCCTAAGAATTGGATTCTCATATGCCTCATATTCCTCCTTGAAGTCTGGATCATCTCTATACATTTCCTTGAGATTATCAAAACCCAAAGTCTTGACTTTGAATTCCTGCATAAGAAAACATTTCCTGGTCAAAGCATCAAAAACTTTGTTATCAGTTCCAAAAATATGCTTAATCACAAAAGTAAAATTTTGCATGAATTCAACCCATTTAATATGTTTTTGGTTCAACTTCTCCTATTGAGTCATGAATTGCAAAGCATGGTTATCACTGTACAAAACAAACTCTTTAGGAACCAAATAATGTCTCCATTTCTTCAGTGCTTGTATGACTTCATAGAATTCCTTGTCATATGTTGAACATTTAATCTTCGCTTCATTCAGTTTTTCACTAAAGTATGCGATCAGCCTGTCGTCTTGGCTCAACTCCACTCCAATTGCAAATCCACTCGCGTCACACTTGACCTGGAATGTCTTGCTAAAATCCGACAAAACCAGAATTGGTTGCTCAGTGATCTTCTTCTTCAGCAGATTGAAGCTCTTCTCTGCTTCTTCTGTCCAGTGAAAAGATTTGTGTCTTTTCTTCATCGTATCCATCATTGGTACACTAATTCCACTGAAATTTCGAATGAATTTCCTGTAGAAACTTTCCAAACCATGGAAGTTTTGAACTTCAAACACGCTCTTCGGCAATGGCCAATTCTTAATTGCATATACCTTTTCTGGATCCATCTTCAACTCATTTGGAGAGATAACAAAACCCAAATAAATGAGTTTTGTCCTCATAAATGATGATTTCTTCATATTAATTAGCAATTTCTCTTGCTGTAATCTCCTCATCACTGGAGCTAAATGTCTTAAGTGCTCTTCTTCTGTCTTGTTGAAAATTAATATATCATCAAGATATACAATGATGAATTTCCCTATGAAATCCTTCAGAACTTTGTTCATTAACCTCATGAAAGTACTCGGTGCATTCGTTAAGCCAAATGGCATGACAAGCCATTCATACAACCCCTCATTTGTCTTGAATGTTGTCTTCCATTCATCACCTTCTCTCATTCGAATCTGATGATACCCATTTTTCAAATCAATCTTTGAAAAAAATCTTGCTCCACTCAAGCAATCCATCAAGTCGTCCATCCTTGGCAATGGAAATATGTATCTGATGGTAATCTTATTGATCTCCCTTGATTTTGTACACATTCTCCAACCTCCATCTTTTTTTTGGCTGAGCACTATCGGAATAACACATGGACTCAAGCCTTCCTGAATCAATCCCTTGTGCATTAAGTCTTGGACCTGTCTCTTAACTTATTTATTTTCTTGTGGTGTCAACCTATACGTGGCTTTGTTTAGTAAGCTAGCTCCACTTACAAGGTCGATATGATGGATTATACTTCTAAAAGATGGCAATGAACAAGGTAGTTCGTCCACTACTATATCAACAAACTCTTCTAGCAACTCCTGGATTTATTCTGGTCAATCTCCTATCCTTTTACTGATCAAAAAAATTATGGGCTTCCTGACCACAATAAATTGTGTGTCCTCCTTCTTAACCTCATTAATAAGTTCCTTCCCACTCATTATAAGTAAAGTGTTACTCACTTCTGTTTTCACCCATTTATCCTTAATTGGCAGCAACATGTGATTCCTTCCATTCTTCTCCAGGGTGTACGTGTTCTTTCTCCCATCATGAACCATGTTTCTGTCATATTTCCATGGTCTACCCAACAATAGATGACAAACATCCATGGGAATGACATCACATAATATATCATCTTTATATCCTCCTATCTTAAATTCAACTAAACACAGTTTAGTGACATTTACCTGATGTCCTTTTTGTAGCCATGAAACTCTGTATGGGCTTGGATGTACAATAGTTTCCAGCTCCAAATTTTCTACCATCTCTGTAGATACGCGATTTTTTGTGCTAATGTTGTCCACTATGAATTTGCATACTCTTTAGTTTTGCAAGCAGTATGAAACATACTGTTTCTTTGGGTTGGGTTCTTTGCCTCTTTCTTTTGCTTCAATAGAACTTTCCTCATCATCAAAGATCTTCCACCCTCAGCATCTTCTGCCTCAACATTTTGTCCTTGAGCTTCGACAATGTGAGTTTCACCACCATCTTTTTTCTTATCTGGACACTCATAGGATTTATGTCCGATCTTCCCACAGAAAAAACATTTCGCTTCACCTCCTCTGCCTCTTCCTCTTCCTATGGCTCGAGGAAAAGTATTTCTATCATCATCCTACCCTATCTATGAGCTTCCTCCTCTCTCATGTTGATTTTGAGGTTTCTTCCCCTCTTCTTTAGATTTTTGAGTTCTGTCTTGGGAAATTGTTTTGCCTCTGGCTTGAATTCTACCTCAACCTCTTTGACCTTGTTTTCGGCTTAGCTTGTCTTCAGCCTTCAGAGCCATATGATAATCATCTTCCACATTTAAAATGGTCATCATGCTCATCTCATCTTGAATGTCATATCGCAGACCATTCATGTACCAGGCAACTTTTTCATCATCGATTTCCCGATGACCAACCCTGATGTTTATCCTATAGAATTCTTCAGTGTATTCCTTCACTTGCATCACCTTCTATCTCAAATTTTGCATCCTCTAAAACATATTGATTTGATAATCCTTGGGTATAAATTTGGCTTTCATCTTTGCAACCATTCTATCCCAGCTCTTGATTTTATACTTGCCCTTGCAGCATTTGTGAGCCTGCAGTTCATCCCACTATAGTGTTTCATGCCCTTTAAGTCTAGTGATGGGATGTTTGACCTTCTTGTCTTCCTCGACATCCTCACATTCAAATTATTTTTCTAGAGCTCTAATCCAGTCTATAAACTCTTCAACATCCAGGTTTCCCTCATACACTGGAATGTCCATTTTTTCTCTAGCACCTATCCTTGCAGCAACCCTGAATAGGCATTCGTCTACAACATCTTTGACTGGGACTTCTTATCCTTCGTTTCTAGCTTCATTTTCACTTTCATCTTCACTTATATCCCCAACGTCAAATGTGTGCCTCTGTGTTGTCTCCATAGCATCAAGCCTAGCACATAATTTGTGCATTTCTCTTTCCACTGCTGTATCAGGCATTGGCCTATCTCTTCTTCTTGGAAACATGGTTAAGAATTATTTTTTTCTTCTCCCTGCTGCAGAAAGAAAAGGATTTGTTCTTTTCTCTAATACCAAATGATGCAGACCCCCAACCCTCGGGCTGAGATACGCACAAGATCGTTCTAATTCTCCTCTGAGTCGAATTGACTATCCAATATCCCTATGGGAAATCCTCACACACACAAGAGTGTATCCATAGGTCCTTCCTGAAAAACCCGCCCTGTCCAACTTAACTCGAGGTGAAAGCCTTACTCTTCCATACAACCATGACCTGGTCCTTGCACAAGCGACTTTCGCAACTCGCATGTTCACGGGTCGAAGACCCTCGACCTTTGTTCACCAAATGTCGATACCCAAGATGTGATGGGATATGGATCCTTATTATTAGCACCCTCAATGCGTAACCTCCGGTGAAGGCTAAGCACTAGAACCACTCACAATTCGCGACTTCACGAATTGAAGGGTTGAATCTCTAGTCCCTTCTTTTACAAAACTCTGAGACACAAAAGTCCGAGAAGACTTGACTCCTTCAACACTTCTCGCGACTCGCCACTTCACCACTTGGCATGTTGAACCTTTATGCCCCTTTCTTATGAGAAATCGAAGCACCAGAATTCAACAAGGTGTTGATTCTATGCCAGGCGACGAGTGTCCACCTATCAACCACGTGGTTCCCACCAAAAGGACATGCCATGTGTTGCATGAGCCTTCGCAACTTGCAAGCTTGTGACTTCTGCATTCGAAACTGATTCCTCCCAACCTTCAAAACCCTGATATGCAATATAGAGAAGAGGTTTTGATCCAATGGTTATTCCTACTTCTCTCTACTCAGGAGTTCGCAAAACCAAAGGATTTGGTCTGCCTCCAAATTCTCCAAATATGATCCAATGACTTGGGTTGAGACAAGACCAATGACTCACATTGATTCTTGCTGCTAGGGTGGTGAGTTCTTCCAACTCCTAGCCGCCTTGCAACTTCACGAATTCTCCACTTAGAATTTTGACCATTTGATTCCTTCCCCTGAATCTCTGGCCCAAATTGACTCAGTGTTCTTCCACCTGAACTTAAATTCTATGCGACAGCTTCGATTTATATCTCCCTCTCAATTTCTTCGATCTCCGTCCTCCTTTGAACTGTTCAAAGGTGTTACCCCTCCTGATCTTTCACTTGTAAACTCAAGTCTTTAGAAGGACTCCTGCATGCACTCCTTGCGACAATCTTTCAAATACTCCAGGGTATTTGATCTTTCAACTCTGTGCACTCTTGGCAACATCAGTCTTTCACTCTTCAACCTTAGTTGAAAAGTTCTAAGACCTTAACTAGCTTGTGCACACCTTGCACAAATTTTGTACTTCACCTACACTTTTGTTGGAATGAGAACAATGGTGTTCCTCTTGAGCTTTCTGAGATAAAAATCAGAACCCTTGTTGATGCACACCTTCTGGACATCTCACTGCACTCCTTGCAGGGAATTCTCTAAGGAAAAGAAACCATTGAAACTCATTCTCTTTCTCTCTCAGACTTCATACATTCAACATGAAATCATACATTCAGCATAGCATAACATCATAACAAATGCATAAAAGAGAGAATAAAACAACTGTAAGCATACCATTCAACATATGTAAACAGTAAGCATCATAACACCATGAAATCTGAGTCAAAGCTTCATATATTAATTCAAGCTCCTATACATGGGTTCTTCTCTATAGCTCTCTGCTACAACTCTTCATCTTATTTTTTGTGCTAGTGATACAATAATGCAAGAGTGAGGGTCTCTATATTCGTTTTCCCTCCTACACTTCTAAACCGTCCAATCTAACATTCATATCTGCCTACTTTTACATTAATAAACTTAAATTCCCTAACACATCTGATAGATGAGAGTAATCTCTCCAGATATGTTCCTATCTTCAACACATAAATTAAAGTACGCTCCTCCTAACTATTACATTAATGCGTTTGGTTTCAAAATTCAAAATGGTCTTCATAAAAATGTGCCCTTTTTCTTCATCTGCGCGTCCAACTATTTATTTGGCTAGGCACATTCTTTGGATTTGCATGATTCTCCTGCATCAAACCTACTCTAATACCAATTGTTGGATTGCTAAGAGGGGGTATGAATCAGTAATAGCGTAATTATAATCCTTTTTCTTCAAATAATCCAAGTATTATATAAATGTAGAATTATTATCCAATAATGAGTAATAAGAAATGAACAATCACACACATACACAATACACCAGTTTTTTATGTGGAAACCCAAATCGAGATAAAACAAAGAATTATTTTTCTTATATGTCTTGAAGAACTACACTCATTGGAAGCACCAACTTCCTTTGTTTTCCAGTTGCAACTGGAATGAGGCTACAACCCCCTAGTTTCTCAGGTTACAACCTGAGGGATGATCCAACTACCCAATTCTCTATCTACAACCAGAAGGAGGATACAAACCCCTATGTTCTCTGGATACAACCGGAAGGTGGATAGAACCACATGTCCGTGACTGGTCCAACTGCCCTAAAATAGAAGTAGAAAGATGGAACCACTGTCACACTATCACTGTGATATATACCTTTGTAAACCTGTACCAATAAACCTAAACTATTCATCAACCATGCATCAACATGTACCTCAACTTGTAATCAAGTTGTACCATAAACAAGTGCATCAACCATGCACGAACCTATACCATAAACAAGTGCATGAACCATGCACCAAGCTGTACCAAACAATATGTAATCAACACATACCATAAATAAGTGAAACCAACCATGTACCAAGTATGTACCAATCATGTGTCAATTATTAATCAACTATGACTCATCAATATGTACCAACATCATCAACTATACACCTTATGTATGTGTCAACTCATCAACTACTTGTCTCAACCATGTAGCCATCTTGTACCTCGACTAAAATCCCTAATCAATTTCATCATCCAAATATGATTTATAACTCTGTAATAGACCTAGTGTATATGATCGCATACCTGCAAACCTTCCTTAACTTTAAACATCAAGAGACTAGCATTTACATCAAACCTTTTATTAGTCTCACGTGACTAGTTTTGGATTAGTTAACAACCCTAACTTGAAATAATCATAAATTTGTACCTGTAATGAATAAATATCTAAAACTAATACACAATGTTCTTCAGTGTGTTTTATGCAATTCCTCTAGGTCTCACTACTTGGAACCTCTCAGAAAAGTAGTTATAGAAAAAATGACATACCCTATTGAATTTTAGTTTATTCTAGAGAGAGACCTTATAGAGCGTGCCCTGCAAAAAATATTTGTTGATTCAATCCGAAACAGTTACACCGAATACTAGAACGTTTATTCTAACCAATAATTTTTTTATTAATGAATTTGGATCTGTTATGAAGTTTTTACCCGAAAACCGGGTTTTTACTAGTTTCAAGACTAGCCACAAACCCTATTTTCCACGGTGTGTAAATCCAAAAATACAATGAACCACAAGCTAAAGTTTTTACCATGGATACTTGGATATGTTTTCCCAATTTCATAGCAATTTCATGGTCTTAAGCATTCTAGAAAAAAATATATTATCCTTGGAAAGCATCATAAAAAAATATATTATCCTTGGAAAGCATCATAAAAAAATAACATACCTTGGAAAGCATCATAATTTTTTTTTATCCTTCTTTGAATTCCAACCTTCTTTTATTCACGTTCCCTCAGAAATTCTGCTTAGATATCCTTTGGTTACCTTAGACACCTATATGTATTCAATATGCTTAAGTGTATCTAAAAAGAGAGAGCCTTGCCTCTTATTTATACTCTCCAAGTAGCTTCCTTAAAAACATCTTCCAGGTCACTTTGCCCACTTTCCTTATTTTAGGGTTAACCCACTTCTAATTTCTCCATTAAATTTATTATTTCAATAATTTCTTTTGTATTCACTTTGAATTATATTACACTCATAAACTCACTTTATTATTTACCTTATAAAATCTCTTAAACCACTTTGACTACTTTGACCTTTTGGGGCTTCTAGATGACATAAGAGGGTCCTCCAACTTCGTAAGGCCATAACTCTCAAACCGT
The DNA here is from genome assembly GCA_009831015.1 of Picea engelmannii. Lineage (NCBI taxonomy): Eukaryota > Viridiplantae > Streptophyta > Pinopsida > Pinales > Pinaceae > Picea > Picea engelmannii. The sequence continues at coordinate 1,421,996 of ML782154.1, read as the reverse complement.
GAGGAGTTATGTGACATTACACATACCAAAAGAAATGGAATGACATGTACCATCAATATAGAATAGTATTACCTGAGAATATATCAAAACCCATACCATTATACATCAAACAAACTTGGATCCATTACCCAAACCTGGGTTTTCCAACTTCTCATGGCCATAACTCTCTAACTGTGAGGAGTTATGTGACGTTCCACATACCACCAAAAATTGAATGACATGCACTATCCATATAGGATAGTTTCAATGAAAAATTCACTGACCTTAATCTCATTATTCCACAAATAGGCATGGGTTCGCTAACCATACTTCTAGGATAACTCAATCCACAAAGCGTCTTCCTGTGAGGGCTTTCACCATAAGGATACCACTTTGGAGTTCATCCATTTATACTTATTATCAACCATGAAGACAATAACGAGTTATATTTACATCAAACAACTTGGGTCCATTACCCAACCTTTGTGCTACGGGGATTTCTTCAAGGGTTGACATTAATGACAACCAACCTTAATCAACATCCTCAATACCCAACATATGAATCTATTGAAATATTTACAACAAAAACAAACATATATACATACCAATATTCACAATTGTTTACAATGAAATACAATGTTTCCTTGATCCATTTGGAGTGAGTTCAATTCTCCATTGGTTAACCATAAACCTACACTGATATATCCATAATATCTAGAGGACATAATCAAAATATTATACATCCCTAAATGGTGATTTTTTAATTTAGCAATCGAACATAACAATTCATAAAACATTACACATAACTATAATTGATGGCTATATAAACTATGATGAGAGGAGCAATCACACTTGATCTGATGAACTGGTCAAAAATACAATTGGAATGGTTGATGAAACATGTTTCTCTTCAGTTGTATGACCCTCTGTTATTCTTGAGCTTCCCTCAATCGACGAAGAAAGATCTTAAAGTACCTGCAAAAATCATTCAACCTCCATAAATATCTAAAAAATCAATACAAGTCATATTTGTAGTGCATTATTTACTCTAAGATGCATTTTTATGAGAGTGTTAGAACATACTTGCATGAGCTCCTCTTGGTTTTGAGAATAATTTATTGGATCCACATGTCTAATATTTTATCAAACTACCTCCCTTGATTTGAAGTAGAAGCAACAAAGTCAACATCGACTTTTTTGTTGCTTTGTTGGATCGAGTGAGGTTTTATCCAAGATTAAATGGCTCCAATAAATTATTCTCTACTAAACAGGGCCAACCACGTGAAGTCAGAAGATCTTATGGCCCCTCCCCTCCCCTCACATCACTCTCAATTCCCCAATACCCAACATAAAAATCTATTGAAATATTTACAGCAAAAACAAAAACATATACATACCAATATTCACAATTGTTTACAATGAAATAAAATGTTTCCTTGATCCATTTGGAGTGAGAGGAGTATGGTGAAAATAGATTTTAGATTAAGTAGTTATTAAAATATTCATGTACATCATCATTTATTACTTTGAGCCAACGTCTTCTTCTTATCTCTATAGTTCCTAATCATTTCATCAATATTTATGTCTTCGTTCTCTGGGTGCTCTTCAAAATATTATTGTGATTGTGTCCTCTCACACAAAGAACGCCTAGTCATGGGATACTCATAGTGTAATGGAGGCCACTGTGATGAGGCATCACCTACAAAAGAAAAAAATACAAAATTTAAATGGTCAGTTTAAAATTATCATTGAACTAGTTCAGTAATATTAAAAAAAACAATTGCAATGTCATTGTTTACCTAGTGCACTAGTTGACATTGTTTGAATGGTTTCCCTCGCATGCTCCTCTTCAACTGTATGACCCTCAAGTAAAAAATTATCTTCTGTTGAGACCACAAACTTTATAAGGACAATCATAAATGTATAAGTAAAAAAAAAGAAAAAGTACAAAATGTATAACTATGAAATTATTAAGTATATGATTTAAATACAACAATATTACCATCATGTGCCAGCTCGGTCGTAGCACCATCGTGGGGATGTGCCCCAATGGAATATTTGGATAGCATGGGAGAACCATCTTTTGGTTTCAAATTTCTATCAATGCACTTCTCTCTAATACTAGTGTGCTCCTTGACAGTGATGCTCCCCTCATTAAAACAAAGTGACACAGACTGAGCCCCTGCCTCGGCCAGAGTCTTTGTGCTGACCTCCTGGTCTTAATGGATCGTTCTAATTTCACCTTCGATTCAGAGTGGATCTTTTGATTCCTCACTGGAATCTCTATTAAAAACTCGTTCCACAGGTCCTTCCTTTTCCCCTATCACAACTTCTACGCATACCTGATCTCTCCCCGACAGAAATTTCAGGTTTCGGGGTTTTGCAATTCCCGTTGTCGAGAACCTCAGTCTTCTCAATCCCCCGATCTCCAATATCTTGAAATGTCAAAACGGATTCAATAGTGTTTAGTCCCCATGGCTAACTTCCGTTCCATGTGACCACCTTTCCATATGACTGCAATCCTATGTATTTCACAATTTTGGGCTTTCAAATGCCGAAATACATGGACCCTTTGTCCTCAGGATTCCCGATCCTCCGAATCCTGATTTCTCGAAATGGTTTCCCTTTTAGGATTTTTATTTGAAAACCTAGATTGTTTTCACGTGTCCCCTCGAGATGGACGGTCCCTGTTGTTTCGTGATTTCAGGTTTTGAAACACCGAAATCCCTATGGTTTCTTTCCCTTGGAACTCCCAAAGTTTTGATTTCTGATCCTCTAATATGACGAAATGACGTCAGCTAGACCCACAATGGAGATTTCCACCTTATCGGGGTTTCTGAATTCGCAGTTCTGAAAAGTGCATGCTTCCTCTCTTGAGGATTCATGAAACGCTAAATCCTGAAATGCCGATGGACTCTCCTATTGATATTTTTCATGAATTCTCAGATTTCCACCATGCGTCCTCCTATGATGGATGGTCCTCAATGATTTCACAATTTCAAAAAATCAAATGCCAATGTCCTCCTGTCCTCTTGAACCCTGAAATCCCAACATGCAAAATGTCGACGGGCTCTTGATCATCGCCACGTGTCTCAACTAACGGACGGTCCTGATTCAGTCTCAGAATTTCGCTAGTTGTGATTCCCCAGTGTCGTAGTTTCTCTGTCAACTCAAAACCTCGGTAACCAAAATATCGATGGGTTCTTGATCTTCCCCACATGTCTCGATAGATGGACAGTCTAGATCAATATCGTTATTTTCACTACGAAGTGACCCGATCTCCTATCCTCGAGACTTCCGATACACCGAATTCAGAAACCCCGATATCCCGATGTCTTTTGGGACCTTCACTCTGCTTGTGAGAGTTTAACCCTCGTGCAACTCTTGTTAGATCCCACGACTGATGGGTATCTAAGTGAGGATTCGATGGCTCACGTTCTCCTAAGCTTGAACCCTGGAAACACTCGTAACCTCCTTGCTTTTATGTTAGATCGGACAACTGGCAGGATTTCACAAATTCTCTACAAAGAATTTTGACCGTCCATCTCTTCCCTTCGATGACTTCATAGGTTCGAATCCTTCTGAGGTTTTCCATGACTTTGAGTCTTTCAAGAAACTCCTGCATGCACTCCTTGTGACAAACCTTCAAACACTTCAGTGTTGAACACCTTCGACTCTGCCCACTCCTTGCAGCAACAGTCCTTCAATAGTTTCTCAGGTTTCAAACCCTAGATTCAAGATTGGTCTGTGCACACCTTGCACGACTCCTACATCAAATCTTCCCTTTAGAGTAAATGAGAACAAAATTTGTCCTATCTAATAATTCCAGAGACAAATCTCTGAATTCTTTGTCAATGCACTCCTTGCGAAAAATTCAACTGCACTCCTTGCAGGAATCCTTGCTCAGATAGAGAAACAATTGAAACTCATTCCGTACTCTCCCTTTCTCAGACTTCAAACATTTAACAAGAAATCATTCATACATAGCATAAAATCAAATGTATAACATAAAGAGTAAAACCATGAACATACCATTCAACATACACATACAAGAAACAAACACAACGCCATGAATCTGAATTTAGACTTCTTCTATTAACTCAAATCTCTGTACATGGGTGTTTTTTCAAAATTAGTTTATTTGTTCCAGCTCTGTATGCTCTTCTCTTGGTAATTTTCTTCACTATCATACAATAAAACAATGAGGGTGTTTATATCCCATTTCCCTCTCACATCCTAAACTGTCTAATTCACGCATTAAATGTTATCTACTTACATTAACTATCATAAATGCATTTCCACCTACTAAGGATGAGAGCGGATCGCTCAAGGTCCATTTACATTTTTATAATTGTGCCTCCACTTGTTGACTTCATTAATACTTCAAGACGTTTTCAAAATTTGCGCTGGGCACCTTTCCAGCTGTCTTTTGTCTCCATGCTGGCTCGCTTGAAATGCTTCTGCATCATACTCCCTTGCTTGAAAATTTTCATGGGCTCCTATCCATGAGCTCATGCATGATTTGTCCATGACTCTAGATCTCTGCTTCATTCTCCCAGTTGGCATATTCAATTGGATGGCCCTTCCACTTGACAAAATATTCAAAGTGTTGCTTTCGCCTGGTCTTCTTGCCGACCCTTTTGTTCAGTATGTGCTCCATCTGTGGATTTTCTGAAATTGACATCTGTTTTGTCCACTGGACCTCTAACTGTTCATTTCCCATTCCTGCTTCCTCAGCTTTATATGGGTACAAATCTGAGATATTGAACATCGGAGAAATTCCGATCCCATCGGGTAATTCAATCTCGTAAGCATTCGCCCCAAATTTCTTTAAGACCTTACATGGTCCGATTTTCTTCATCTTCAGTTTATTATATGTCCCTCTCAGGAACCTTTCCTTTCTCAAATGTGCCAGAATCAAATCACCAACCTCAAATTGAAGTTGTATGCATCTCTCAGCTTAGAAATTCCTCTCGGCTGCATGCCATAGACAATCTGAAATGGACTCTACCCTATGCTTCTATTAAATGAGTCATTATAATCAAACTCTACCTATGCTAATATGTTGTCCCATTGGCTATGGTGTTCTGTCACCAAGCTTCTCAGCAAGTCTCCTAGACTTTTGTTTACCACTTCTGTCTGTCCATCTGTCTGAGGATGATAAGATGAACTGAATGATAAGTTAGTTCCCAACTTATTCCAAAAAGTCCTCCAAAAATGTCCTACATACTTAGTGTCTCGATCTGAAACTATGCTCCTTCGTAAGCCATGAAGTCGAATGACTTCTTTGAAAAACAGATTCACAATGTGAGTTGCGTCACTGGTCTTCTGACATGGAATGAAGTGTTCCATCTTGGAAAATCTATCCACCACCACAAATATTGAGTCAAAACCTCTTCGTGTTCTTGTCAAACCCAATATGAAATCCATGTACACTGCATCCCACAGCCTCTCAGGTATTGGCAATGGTTGGTAAAATCCTGCATTCTGTCTCTTTCCCTTCAAATGCTGGCAAATTCTAGATCTATCCATGAATATCTTGACATATGCTCCCATTCCTGGCCAAAAATATGATTCATTCAATTTTGCAAACATCCTGTGGTGACCGAAATGTCCGGCCAATCCTCTACTATGTTTCTCCTTCAACAAATTCTCCCTCATGGAGCATTTTGGAATACAAAGTTGATTAACTTTAAATAGTAATCCTTCTTGGATCATGTATTATGTCCATTGACTTCTGTCCCTGAGAATTTGATTCTCAGCTGCTTCATATGCCTCCTTAAAATCTGGATCATCTTTGTACATGTTCCTGAGATCATCAAAACCCAGTGTTTTAACTCTGAATTCCTGCAACAACAAACATTTCCTGCTGAAAGCATCAACAACTTGTTAGCAGTTCCAGAAATATGCTTAGTTACAAAAGTGAAGTTCTGCATGTATTCAACCCATTTTACATGTCTTTGATTCAACTTTTCCTGTTGAGTCACAAACTACAGTGCATGATTATCACTGTATAAGACAAACTCCTTCGAGATCAAGTAATGTCTCCATTTCTTTAATGCCTGAATAATAGCATAAAACTCCTTGTCATACGTGGATTATTTCACCTTTGCTTGATTCAGCTTCTCGCTGAAGTATGCTATCGACCTGTCTTCTTGACTCAATACTGCCCCTATTGCAAATCCACTTGCATCGCATTTCACTTGAAATGTATTTTGGAAATCAGGTAACACTAGGATTGGTTATTCCATGATTTTCCTCTTCAACAGATTAAAACTCTTCTCAGCCTCTTTTGTCCAGTGAAAAGACTTATGTCTCTTCTTCACGGTATCCATCATTGGTGCACTATTTCCACTGAAATTCCTAATGAATATTCGGTAGAAACTACCCAATCCGTGAAAACTTCTCACCTCAAATATACTCTTCGGTGATGGCCAATTCTTGATCACTTCCACTTTATCTATATCCATCCTCAATTTATCTGTAGAAATAACAAAACCCAAATAAATGAGCTCTATCTTCATGAATGAGGATTTTTTCATGTTTATTAGCATCTTCTCCTGCTGTAACCTCTCCATCACTGTAGCCAAATGTTTCAGATGTTCAGCTTCTATTTTGCTGAAAATCAGTATATCATCCAGATATACGATGGAAAATTTTCCGATGAACTCCCTCAGGACTTCGTTCATCAACCTCATGAAGGTACTCGACGCATTTGTTAAGAAAAACAACATAAAAAACCATTCATATAATCCTTCGTTGGTTTTGATTGATGTCTTCCATTAATCATCTTCTCTCATATGAATCTGGTGATATCCACTTTTCAAATCAATATTCAAAAAATACTTTGCTCCACTCAAGAAATCCATCAGATCATTCATCCTTGGAAATGGGAATTTGTACCTGATGGTTATTTTGTTAATCTCTCTCGAGTCAGTACACATCCTCTAGCCTCCGTCTTTCTTCGGACTGAGTATTGTCGGAACAACACACGGGCTCAAGATTTCCCTGACCAAACCTTTGTCCAACAAATCTTGGACTTGTCTTTTGACCTCTTCATTCTCCTGCAGTGTCAATCTGTATGCAGCTTTGTTTGGAAAAATAGCTCCTGGTATGAGATCAATGTGATGACTCACACTTCTGATCGGTGGCAACGAACGAGGTAGTTCGTCCACTACTATGTCAGCGAACTCTTCCAGCAGTTCTTGAACCTCTTCTGGTAGATCATCTACCCTTATGCTGGTTAAAATAATCGTTGGCTTCCTAACCACAATGAATTGCAGTTCCTCCTTTTTCTTAACCTCTCTAAGAAGTTCCTTCCTGCTCATGAGAAGTACAGTGTTGCTTACTTTAGGTTTCACCTCCCTATCTTTGATTGGAAGCAACATGTGAGTTCTCCCATTCTTTTCTAGGGTGTATGTGTTCATCCTCCCATCATGAATGACATTTCTGTCATATTTCCACGGTCTACCCAGCAATAGATGAAAAACATCCATGGGAATAACATCACAGAGTATCTTATCATTATATCCTCCTATCTTAAATTCAACTAAACATTGTTTAGTGACATTTACCTAATGTCCTTTTTGTAGCCATGAAACTCTATATGCACTTGGATGTTCAATCATCTCCAGCTCCATCTTTTCTACCATCTCCATTGAAACGAGATTATCCATGCTACCACTATCCACAATGACCTTACGTACCCTGTCCTTGGTTTTGCAAGAAGTCCAAAAAACATTGTTTCTTTGGACTGAACTCTCTACCTCCTTCTTTGGTGTTAAGAGAACTTTTCGCATCATCAGTGATCTTCCACCTTCAGTATCTTCTGTCTCAACATTCTACCTCTGTGCTTCGGAAATGTGAGCCTCACCACCTTATTTCTTCTTATCTAAACATTTATAAGATTTGTGTCCATTCTTTCCACATGTGAAGCACTTTATTACTCCACCTCTTCCTCTTCCTCTACCTCTAGTACAAGGAAAAATATTTCCATCTACATATTGACCTCTCTGTTCAGTATACTACCCTCTTTGTGAACTTCCACCTATCTCAGTCTGAGTCTGAGGTTTTTTTCCATCTTCTTTCTGTTTCAGATTTCTATCCTGGGAAACTGTTTTGCCTCTTGCTTGACTTCTACCTCAGCCTCTCTGACCTTTTTTTTGGCTCAGCTTCTCTTCAGCTTTTAGAGACATATGATAAGAATCTTCCACCGTTCAGATGGTCATCATGCTCATATCATCCTGAATCTTGTATCGCAGGACATTCATGTACCTGGAAACCTTTTCATCATCACTTTCCCGATGACCTGCCCTGATCTGGAGCCTGTACAATTCTTCAGTATATTCCTTCACTGTCATCAACTTCTATCTCAAATTTTTCATTCTTCGAAACAGAGTAATCTGGTAATCCCTGGGAATGAATTTTGCCTTGATCTTCGCAATCATCCTATCCCAACTCTTGATATTCTTCCTACCTTTGCAGTGTCTGTCAGCTTGTAGTTCCTCCCACCACAATGCTGCATGTCCTTTCAATCTTGTGACAACATGTCCGACCTTGTTATCTTCCTCGACAACTTCATAGTCAAAATAAGTGTCCAGATCTCTAATCTAGTCTATAAGATCTTCAGCATCCAGGTTTCCCTCATAAACTGGGATGTCCAATTTTTCCCTGGCACCCATCCTTGCAACAACTCTAATCAAGCATTCATTCGCGACATCTTCCGCTGAAATTTCTTCTTCCTCATGTTCAACTTCATTTTCAATTTTGGAATCACTAAGATCCCCAACACCGACTGTGCATCACTGTGTTGTCTCCATGTCCTCAAGTCTGGAGTGTAGATCATGCATTTCTCTTGCCATGGTTGGGTCAGGCATCTGCCTACCTCTTCTTCTTGGTATTTCCCTTTCCTCTGGTGGATCGGGTGTTTTTCTGTCCCTTTTTCTCAGCGGCATGGTGAATTCTCCTTTTTCCTTGCTACAGAAAGCAAAGAACCCTTTATGTTCTCTGATACCACACCTGACGTAGACTGAGCCCCTGCCTCGACCAGATTCTCTATGCTGACGTCTCAATCTTAACGGATCGTTCTAATTTCACCTTCGATCCGGAGCAGCTCTTTTGATTCCTCACTGGAATCTCTATTAAAAACCCGGTCCACAAGTCCTTCCTTTTCCCCTGTCATGGCTTCTGCACATACCTGATCTCTCCCCGACAAAAAATTTAGGTTTTGGGGTTTCACAATTCCCGTTGTCGAGAACCTCAGTCTTCTCAATCCCCCGATCTCCCATATCCCAAAATGCTGAAACGACTTCAACAACGTTTAGTCCCCATGGCTACCTTTTGGTCCATGTGACCACCTTTCTATATGACCGCAGTCCTATGTCTTTCACGATTTCGGTCTTTCAAATGCCGAAACGCATGGACCCTTTGTCCTCACGATTCCCGATCCTCCGAATCCCGATTTCCCGAAATGGTTTCCCTTTCGGGATTTTTCTTCAAAAACCTAAATTGTTGCCACACATTCCCTCGAGATGGATGATCCTTGTCGTTTCATGATTTCGGGTTTTGAAACACCAAAATCCCTATGGTTTCTTTCCCTTGGAACTCCCGAAGTTCCGATTTATGATCCTCTAATATGACGAAATGACATCAGCTAGCCCCACAATGGAACCTTCCACCTTTTCGGGGTTTCAGACTTCCCAGTTCTGAAATGTGTGTGCTTCCTGTTTTCAAGATTCATGAAACCCCGAATCCCAAAATGTCGATGGAATCTCCTCTTGGCATTTTTCCTGAATTCTCAGATTTCTGCCACGCACCCTCCTATGATGGAAAATCCTCAATCATTTTTCGATTTCACAAAATCAAATGCCAATGTCCTCCTGTCCTCTTGAACCCCAAAATCCCAACATGAAAAATGTCGACGGGCTCTTGATCATCGCCACGTGTCTCAACTGACGGACGATCCTGATTCAATATCGGGATTTCGTGACTTGCGATTCCCCGGTGTCCCATTTTATCTGTCAACTAAAAACCCCAGTAATCGAAATACCAAAGGGTTCTTGATCTTTGCCACGTATCTCAATAGATGGACGGTCCAGATCAAGATTGGGATTTTCACTACGAAATGACCCGATCTCATGTCCTTGAGACTTCCGATACCCTGAATTCAGAAACCCTGATATCCCGACGTCTTTCGAGACCTTCACTCTTCTTGCAAGAGTTTAACGCTTGTGCAACTCCTGTCAGATCCCATGAATGATGGGTATCTAAGTGAGGATCTGACGGCTAATGTTCTCCTAAGCTTGAACCCTGGAAATAGTCGTAACCTCCTTGCTTTTCTGTCAGATTGGACGACTGGAGAGATTTCACAAATTCTCTACGAAAATTTTTGACCGTCCGTCTCTTCCCTTTGACGACTTCGTAGGTTCAAATCCTTCTGAGGTTTTCCACGACTTTAAGTATTTCAAGAAACTCCTGCACACACTCCTTGCAGCAAACCTTCAAACACTTCAGTGTTGAACACCTTCGACTCCGCGCACTCCTTGCAGTAGAAGTACTTGAATAGTTTCTCAGGTTTCAAACCCTAGATTCAAGCTTGGTCTGTGCACACGTTGCATGACTCTTGCATCAAATCTGCCCTTCAGAGGAAATGAGAACAAATTTTTTCCTATCTGAGAATTCCAGAGACAAATCTATGAATTCTTTGTCAACGCACACCTTGCAGACAATTCAAATGGACTCCTTGCAGGAATCCTCTCTCAAATAGAGAAACAATTGAAACTCATTCCTCACTCTCCCTTTCTCAGACTTCAAACATTTAACAAGAAATCATTCATACATAGCATAAAATCAAATGTATAACAAAAAGAGTAAAACCATGAACATACCATTCAACATACACATACAAGATACAAATACAATGCCATGAATCTAAATTTAGACTTCTTCTATTAACTCAAATCACTGTACATGGGTTTTTTTCTAAAACAGTTTCTCTATTCTAGCTCTGTATGCTCTTCTCTTTGTAATGTTCTTCACTATCATACAATTACACAATGAGGGTGTCTATATCCTGTTTCCCTCTCTCATCCTAAACTGTCTAATTCACGCATTAAATTCTATCTACTTGCATTAACTATCATAAATGCCTTTCCACCTACTAAGGAAGAGAGTGGATCGCTCAGGGTCAATTTACATTTTTATAAGTGTGCCTCCACATGATGACTTCATTAATGTTTCAAGACATTTTCAAAATTTGAGTTGGGCACCTTTCGAGCTGTCTTTTGTCTCCGCGCTAGCTCACTTGAGATGCTTTTGCATCATACTCCCTTGCTTGAAAATTTTCATGGGCTCCTATCCATGAGCTCACGCATGATTTTTCCATGCCTCTGGATCTATGCTTCATTCTCCCAGTTGGCATCTTCAATTGGATGGCCCTTCCACTTGACCAAATATTCAAAGTGTTGCTTTCGCCTGGTCTTCTTGCCGACCCTTTTGTTCAGTATGTGCTCCATCTATGGATTTTTTGAAATTGGCATCTATTTTTTCCACTGGACCTCTGACTGTTCATTTTCCATTCCTGCTTCCTTAGCTTTATATGGGTACAAATATGAGATATTGAACATCGGAGAAATTTCCGATGCCATCGGGTAATTCAATCTCATAAGAATTCTCCTTAAATTTCTTGAAGACCTTACATGGTCCGATTTTTTTCATCTTCACTTTATTATATGTCCCTCTCAGGAACCTTTCCTTTCTCAAATGTGCCAGAATCAAATCACCAACCTCAAATTGAAGTTGTCTCCTATGTTGATCTACTCTGAATCTCTCATCTCCGAAATTCCTCTCGACTGCATGCCATAGACAATCTGAAATGGACTCTGCCCAGTGCTTCTATTAAATGAGTCATTATAAGAAAACTCTACCTATGGTAATATGTTGTCCCATTCGCTATGGTGTTCTGTCACCAATCTTCTCAGCAAGTCTCCCAGACTTCTGTTTACCACTTCTGTCTGTCCATCTGTCTGAGGATGATAAGCCGAACTGAATGATAAGTTAGTTCCCAACTTATTCCATAAATTCCTCCAAAAATGTCATATGAACTTAGTGTCTTGATCCGAAACTATGCTCCTTGGTAAGCCATGAAGTCGAATGACTTCCTTGAAAAACAGATTCACAATGTGATTTGCGTCACTGGTCTTCTGACATGGAATGAAGTGTGCCATCTTGGAAAATCTATCCACCACCACAAAGATTGAGTCAAAACCTCTTCATGTTCTTCGCAACCCCAATATGGAATCCATGTAGATTGCATCCCACAGCCTCTCGGGTATTGGAAATGGTTGGTAAAATCCTACTTTCTGTCTCTTTCCCTTCAACTCCTGGCAAATTCTACATATGTCCATGAATATCTTGACATATGTTCGCATTCTCGACAAAAAATATGACTCATTCAATTTTGTGAATGTCCGGCCAATCCTCCACTATGTTTCTCCTTCAGCAAATTCTCCCTCATTTATAATTTTGGAATACAAAGTTGATTACCTTTAAATAGTAATCCTTCTTGGATCATGTATTCTGTCCATTGACTTCTGTCCTTGAGAATTTGATTCTCAGCTGCTTCATACGCCTCCTTAAAATCTGGATCATCTCTGTACATGTTCCTGAGATCATCAAAACCCAGTGTTTTAACTCTGAATTCCTGCAACAACAAACATTTCCTGCTCAAAGCATCAGCAACCTGTTGACGGGCGAAATTGACCGTCCGTCAACTGGGAGAGTGGAACCGGTCTGGGGTTGTCTAAATAACCCAAGCCGTTTGGAATGGACCACCCTGATGAGTTTAACGGCTCCGTTGGCCGCTCTAAGGTCTTCTAGGAAAACCAAAGAGAGAATTGATCTGAGCTAAGAAATCTAACTAAACTAAATAAAACAAACTAAACTATAACTGAATAGAAGAAACTAACTAAAATAAAGGAAACTAAAAACTAATAAAACAAACTAAACTAACTACACTAATTTAACTATAAACTACCAACTATTGTATATACAAGATACTAATTATGATTATAATAACTCAAATCAACTATCTAATTATCAGCTATAATATTCCTTATTCACAAATGTACACTATGGACAACCTACAGATTTGATTAAAACCTGCAAAAATCATATGTATTCTGCCCTAAGACAGCCAAGGATTTCTTTTTTGATTTTTGTATTTTATGAAAAGGAAATACAAACTATTGAAATTAAACAATCTAATATAAATCTAGCTGAACCATCATCTATGTTAAACTACTTAATGAAAACAGTAAACTACACTCTAATTGACCTGGAAACGCTCCAAGTCTGCCCTGTGTATGATTGCTTCTAAGCTGGTTGGCGGAAGAAATTCACACCGTTTAGTTCTTAAGCTTCTCGGAAATGATCATCTATGCTGCTTCTTGAAGTATTTTTACAGTACAAACAAGACATAAAATAAATCATAACAATCTTATGATGATAAATCTCTGCAATAAGGGAAACCTATTATGCAGAAAACTTATATAACAATTCAATCTATAAAGAAGACAAAGCTATCATTCACAAAACGAATCAACAACTGTTATGTCCTTTATCTCTTTGGAAGAAACAAGATATGTATAACAGTAAGAAATTATATCACTTGTATTTGATTTAGATAGCAAAGTAATACTAAAACATAAACAAAATGATATACAACACAATGTTGATATATTGAAAAGAAAAATCTATGACAAAACATCAATTCTGCTCCAGTTTGAATCAGAATTACATATCCTTGTTCTCCCACAACTGAGGATGATAGATTATTACAAAACCATAGGTTTATATAGGTTTCTCACAAGGTAAAACATCCTTGTGAATAATAGCAAATTGTTTTACAAAATCTGGGGAAATATCCCAAAATCTCCTAAACTAAGGAAACAAAATGCAAGTAAAATTTGTAGATCATCTCCTAACTGCTCATGATATCTATTGCCAATTCAAATTTTCCTGCAATAGAACACAAAGATCAAATTAGAAGGATGTTTTATTAGAAAAACAATAAAAAAATTGACTTTACAGACTCAGCTACAGAATCATCTGATTCTGTAGCTAGTCAAAAATAGAAAACAGGACTAGATATAATCAAATCAAATCCAAAACTAATTACTAATCATTCAACCAAAAAAATAAAAAGAATGCAATTGGGACAGGGCAAGAATACTCTGCTTTTCCAATTGACATCGAATCAAATCTTAACAAGATTGTTTCATGAATGCAATCAATGGTAAACCAAATCGCATGAGATACATGAGAATCACAATTGATTTGCATAGGATCCAAATCATTTAATCCATTGCCAATATAGAAATCCGTCATGATTGAACATGCATAACTATATCCATAGAATCCAGCCACATTTCTCGTTCGCTGAGTTTCAAACAGTTCATAGGTATGGTCATAACTGTCATCGACTAGTTATAGCAACAGATTGATATCATTCAGTTAAAAGCACGATGTGTAAATTGTTTCTTTTACAATCGGATGAAATCAATCTCCATGAATATCGACTCAAAAATGTTTATGTTTGATTACCATACAGTCAATGGACAGAGGCGTGATAAAATCGACAGAATTCATGAACTGGGCCATAATCAACACAAATCTTTACTGAGTTAATTATAGAAACAATATCGAAATCCTGAACAGAATCCAATTCACACAATAATGAGAATCGAATAAGTTCCAATTGGTTATGAATCAACGGAAAAGTATCCTATTTGGTTGAAAGACAAAAATAGCTAATCGATTCATCAATCATTTTTACTCATAACTAATTCAAATCATACCATTGACTGTATTCGAAAATTGAAATACTAACAACAGTCTATTTTTAAAAATATAACAACTTGTCTTATTAACAGAGCATCAAGCTAAATTTGAGAAATCATATCTATTCGATGATCCATTAAATTAAAACCAAATCAAATCAAATCTTAAACTATAACAAAAATGATTCATCGAAACCAAAATTATATACAGCGAAGCATGCTTATGTAACAGAGCAGGTGAAATATGTACACAGAGTGTAATATACATGAGTGAAAATTATACCATCACAGATGCTGAGACTATGTCAATTTTGAATTGACAATTGTTGTAGCAGACTCGACATTTTTGAATAGGATCGAACCTGTAGTTCGTTGCTTCTTGTCATTGGGTTGTTCTTTTGCATTCTGACCAGTGAGCTTTGCCACTTGGCTTTCCAAATCGTGAATTTTGGATTGCAATTTTTGGACATCCAAGTAGTATCTCTCCAAACACAACCCAGACTGATCGCAAGGTGGAGCAACAGTTTGAACAGAAGGGGGTTTTGATGATTCCCTGAGGGTTTCATGGGGTGGTTCAATACCAGGAAAATCAGGGTTATCCCGTAGACAAGGAGGTAAGTTCTTGACGAAATCATAAGGAGGTTTTCCACACAAGCCCTCGGAGTAAGGATACTCTTCGGCGAGAAAACGTTCGATGTCTGAATTAGAGTCTTCGCTGACCACGATAGGTTCTGATTTGGCAGGGGGTTTGGGTTTATTCCTCACCATGCGAGAGATTAACCTTGCATTTTTCTTGCTTTTAGCATTAGCACCAGTCTTAGTTTTAGGCCGTTTGGTGGCGGGTTTATCAATTTCAACCTGTTTAGTCACAACCATAGGCGAATTCAAAGGTGAGTTGGGTTTAGGTTTGGGTAGAAAAACACTATAAGGCATAGGGGGAATAGGTTGGGTTTCGGTCACCATGGGCTTATCAACCTGAGGAGGGTTTGATTCTTCAAATCGATTACGGCTGAGAAAATCATGCCAAGAATCACGACGTAACCCCAATTCATAAACCAAAATCATTTTAATCAACCCCAAATGGAAGAGGTTGGTATCAGCTTGGCTACGCTTGTACCTTTTAGCCATCTTGAACAAACTTCTATGTATATAGTGCGTCATATTAAGTTCGAAACCCATAAAAACCATCAATAAACATAGGTGAAACAAGAAAATGAACCCGTACCTGCCTTCACAAGTAACAAATTGCTTGATAATCATCAAGAGATCATACCAGCGGGGTTTCAACATCTTTGCAGGCAAACCTCTGTCGCATGAGTTCACTTTGCGAGATTGGAACAGTAATGTCCACGGGATATCATCTACCTTGCAATTTTTCGACCATTTTTGTCCCTTGACAGGCAGAGTGGTTGCCGAGCTGAGAAACTGTTCAGTGATTTCGAGATGGACATCTCCAACTTTGGCTTGGCAGCCATCAAACGATAACGCAAATTGTCGAGCCACAGTGAAGTTATAACCATCGAACCTCCTTATGAAAGTGAGCCACCCGTGATTTTCCAGGTCGCTATATGTACCATCGAACGTCAACAGTGCTTGGCACCCGTTGGGCTAGGCCCTTACGACAAGAGCCATGGCTTCTGTACATGGTAGGGTTTGAACTGAACGAAAAAATGCACAGGGTCAAAAAATGATAGGGTTTGACAGCTTCAGCGCTCGAAGAGACCGAAATTAACTGCATGCGTGCGAAGGTGGTGGGATTACCACTGCCATGCATTGTATTAATGACTGAGTACAGTGTTGTTATAATCATAGTCGTTTAAACCATATGTATCGGCCAACAAAATAGGTGTACAATCATATCAATGTGCCATTCATCCGAAACAGAACCAACACCATACGTTATACTCATGCGCCAAGTGTTCAGTTCAATCCAAAACGATATCCAACATTAACCAACGATCCATCATATCAATCAATCGTTTTATACCAAGGATAATTCAATCATGCCAATGCACTATTGATTGTTCAATGTAATATCAACTCACAAAACAATGCACCGAACATCGATTATACAATTGAAATCCAAAATGATTAATCAACGCACCTTTGTGAAACTCAAACCATTGTCATTTCTTAAATTGACCTTATAATATTACCAATGCATTTGTTTGCACATTCAAATGTTTATATTTCAAAGTTTTTGAAACATTGCAACCAAAAATCTCATATAATCAATGAGTAAAGAGCTCATAGCAATAAGGATGAAAGCATATGAGACCAAAATCAATCATGACCTTTATAGAATAAAATGTAACCAGTAAATCTTCATGCTCGACAGCTTGGTAATCAAATAGATCCAAATGCGCAATTAAGGTAAGAGTAGGCTAAAGGACATAAGTTTGAAAAATCTTTTGTAGTCATGTGATAAACCAATGGTGAAGTGTCTTTCAGAAAAATCGATAAAAGACGACGATAGTCCAAACAATGAAAGAGATGTTTTCACACTTTCAGTTGTGAAAATCGAATCGAAACCAAATTGCAATTGTCGCAAAAAATGAAACAAATGTCTAGTAGCACAATGCGACGATGATTTGTCGTTAATGAGACAAGGGGTGTAGGCAGCCGTTTTTAGAGAAATAAAAAAAATGAATTGGCTGCCAACAATGGCGACATGCTGGGAGAAGCAGTTATCTCTGTCAAAAGAAATGATTTCAAATCAGGTCATCAAAGAAAAATTTGACTTGAAAGAACAACCAAAAATCGTACTACATCATCATCTACTATCTTTTCCAGCGAAGTTTTAAAAGATGCAAACCAATAACAGTCTTAAAGATCAACAAGTTATGATTTTTATGATAAAATCTTCAATACTGTTGGCATGGCCACTGCTACCAGTAGGCGTCCATAGCCTCAACAGGGCTTCCATTTAACCCACTCGGACATCTTTATCCTGTCAAGAAGTTCTAGATTAGAATAAAGGACTTTTTAAAAGAGGTTTCTTATAATTTTACAGATTTTCATTTACCTGACATTGCTTTGCTGCCAGTAGGCCTGTTCAGTACCCCGACGAAGTTGTCTTGGCGCCATGATTGCATTTACCCGCTGCCAGCGGACCTGTTCAGTATCCCGGTGGGTTTAAAAACACTTCCCACAACTCTTATTTTTATTTTGTTTTTCTTTATAGATAGCTGAGCGGGGTGACGCTGAAAAATCTTGATATTTTCTCATATTTTTTCAGACCTCATCAGAATTTTTTAAATACCGTCCTTATTCATCTCCAGAAATGTTTTATTTCTAAAACAACTTACTTTGACAGGGAGACATCCTTTTTGAGTCATTCCTTTATGTAAAAGGGACAGCGTAAAAAGATAAACATGATCACAACAAACTTCACTTAGAGATTGAAATTAGTAAACTTCTTTCAAACAACATTTTCCAATATCATTTTCAGAAATATATATCACTGATGTTTGTACAATCTTTCAGAAGTTATTTCAGCGAAGAGATTTTTCTATGATCTATGTCTGAATGGCTCAGTGTATAAGCATGCATATGTTTCAAAACACACCAAACTGATCAATCAAATCAAAATCATAAAACGAAAACAAAGGAAAAAATAAAAACAAAAGGAAATATTTACATAATATACAAAAATAGAAATCAGGCAAAGTATCTTTTCAGGGCTTGGCCATTTACTGGGTAGGTATCAAGCTTCCCTTCAAGACTCTGCAAGCGAAAGGAACTAGGACCCAACTTTTCAGCAATAAAAAATGGCCCAAGCCACAAATTTTGAAATTTAGTGTGTTCACCCTTCCCTTCGTGTGGTTTGTCCCACTTCAAGACGAGATCGCCAACTTCAAAATTTCTATCAGAAACAGAATTAGAATCGAACCAGCTTTTAATCAGTTGTTGATGTTGATCTAATTTACGCTTGGCTTGGGTTCTTACCTCTTCTAACTTCATCAAAGCATTAATACGACTTTCTAAAGGGGGACATTCTTCTTCTTGAACTTTTCGTGACAATTGGAGTGAAGGAAGAAGAATATGAGGTGGCAAAATGGCTTCTCTACCATATACGAGGAAAAAGGGAGAGTTACCTATAGCAGCTTTGGGTGTCACCCTATCAGCCCACAGTGCATTCAACAGTGCATTGTGCCAGTTCTTGTGATTTACAGCCACGGTTCTCTTGATAATCTTGATCAAGTTCTTGTTGGTTGATTCTGCTAAGCCGTTACCCTGGGGGTAGTAACTTGCGGAATACTTAAGATTTATTCCTTTTTCTAAGGCAAAGTCACTCATCTCAAGAGAGGAAAAGTATGAAGCGTTATCAAATACTAGACAATCAGGTATGCCAAAACGAGTAATGATATGCGAGTTAAGAAAAGCGATCACCTGATTTGTGTTAACAGTTCTTAGCGTGGTGGCTTCAGACCATCGAGTAAAATAATCAGTGGCTGTCACGATATACTTGTGCTTTTGTGAGGATGGAGGGTTAATAGGACCAATGATATCAAGGCCCCATTGCTGGAAAGGAGCATCGACTGTGACGGGTTGCAAAGGGAAGGTTGGTTTTTGCAATCGCCCTGACGCTTTTTGACAAATGATACATTTTCGGCACAAGGCGTGGGCGTCTCTAAAAAGTGTTGTCTAGTAATAACCGGCTCTTAGGAATTTATGAGTAGTGGTATCGCCACCGAAGTGACCACCAGCTTCTCCTGCATGCAACTCGAGCAAGACTTTCTCTGCTTCGTCCTTTTCAAGACAATGCATCAATACGCCATCAAAATTCTGACGAAACAATATACCATTAACTAGATGAAAGGAGGCAGACTTTAGTCTCAAATCTCTTCTCTTGGCAGGGTCGAGGTGACGAGGTGCTAATCCATGTTGAAGATAGTGTCTAATATCGTCGTACCAAGGACTTACGAGGTTTTGTGTACAACAGATCATACTCTGATCGCGTTGTTCTAGGTCTGGCTTGTTACTAACTTCTTGTTGTTCAGTTTCTGAATCAACTACCAATTTACACAACCCTTGACCTCTTACGATCTGGGCTGGAGTGATTTCTAGGTCATACTCCTGTAAGGAGGTGACCCAATTGGCTCTTTTCTCTCCTAACTCTTTTTGCACTAACAAGTTCCTAACGGCAGGGTAAGGGACAATGACCTTGGTCCTTGACTTCAAAAGATAAGACCGGAAATGCTTAACTGCCTTGAAGATAGCGTAGGCTTGCCGATTGACAGCTGGGTAGTTAAGTTCAGTGCCTTTGAAAGAAGAACTCATAAAGGCGATGTGTACTTCATTGTTCTCGGCATTCTTCTGAGTTAGGACCGCGGCATAGGAACGATCAGAGGCAAAAGTATAGAGTGTAAAGTCTCGAGAGAAATCAGGGCTCATGAGAGACGGAGAATCAATTATGGCCTTATTTATATCGTTAAAATCTTGGTTTTCAGTGGGTCCCCAGAGATATTGGGTGTCCTTCTTAATCAGGTTCTGGAGAGGTCTGACCATTTCGGAGAAACTGGGGACGAATCTTCTCACAAAATTGATCTGGCCTAGGAAGGACTGCATGGATTTCTTGGAAGTGGGTGGGGAAAGTTTGGCGATGACTTGTGTCCTCTCGGGGTCAATAATCATTCCATCACTAGACACAATGAATCCTAGTAGTTTACCCTGTTCCACTGCAAAGATGGATTTCTTGGGGTTCAAGGAGATGTCGAATTTACGACATCGTAGCAGAACAACTCGTAGGTGAGCTAGATGATTGTCTTTGCTTTTAGAATAAACGGTTACATCATCTAGGTATACTACCACGGAGTGATTGATCAAGCCTTGGAAAGCAATATCCATTTCTCTCTTAAAGGTAGCACCGGCATTAATCAATCCAAAGGGCATTTTGCGATAAGCATAAGTGCCCCACGGGGTACGGAAGGTAGTTTTCAACTGGTCTGACGGAGACATTAACACTTGGTTGTATCCAAATAAACCATCTAGTAAAGATAGCCTCTTGGAACCAGATACTTGTTGAAGTATATGTTCCATAGGAGGGACAGGATAATTATCTTTATCAGACGCTTTGTTGAGGTTCCGGAAATTGACACAAAGTCGAATTTCCCCGTTTTTCTTCCGCACTGGGACGAGGTTGGATACCCATTGAGTATGTCTAACAGGAAAAATTATTTTAGCACTTAGGAGTTTATTCAATTCTTTTTGTACGGTCGGTTCTAGCTTGGGGTGCATTTTTCTCAGTTTCTGTTGGAAAGGCAAGGTTTGGGGCTTCATTGGGATGACATGCTGTATAATATTAGGATCAAACGTTTTAAGATCTTCGTAAGTCCAAGCAAAGACATCCTTAAATTCTTTAAATAATTTAATGAAAGAAAATTTTTCTTGTTTAGAACATCCCAAGCCTAAGTTGATACACTGAGGGTTTTCACTAGTTCCTAAATTGACTTTTTCATAAGTTAATGAGGAACTGTTGGTTTTACAATTGACCATTTTTTTAAATTTATCTTCAAAATCATAAAACTTTTATAATCTAGCAATGGATTTGGGTTAAGAGTTTACCATGTCCGATAGAGCTTCAGAAGATTTCGGATTAGGTATTACCGTAAAATCATGCAAATTGTCATCATGCATTTGTTCATCTATCAAAGTGCCTTGGAAGGTTTCTTCCATGTGCAGAAAGTTAATGATCTGTTGATCATCGTCAAATACTCTCCAATTCGTGATATTTTTCTGGAATAGATGGTCGAAACAATAGCTCCACGGAGAATGCGTTTGGAGATAAGCCTTCTGCAGGAATAAGTTTAGAGGCAACATTAGCGAGTAGATCTGCTTCAGTATTATTTGATCTAGGAATGGAATTTATATTAAAAGAAGAAAATTTGTTTATTAAACTCCATACCTCAGACTGATAACATTTGAGATGCGGGGAAATACAATGTATGGAATTTCTCACGTGCCTGACCACTATCTCAGAGTCACCGAATACAATTAGATTTTGAATGTGCATGTCTAAATCTTTTCTGAGACCTTGTAATAAAGCCTCATATTCTGCAATGTTATTAGTTCATTCAAATTCTAATCTACAAGCTAATAATGTTTTATTACCTACCGGATCAATAATGATGCAGCCTGCACTAGCTCCTTCTTTAGACTTGGAACCGTCAAAATACAAAGACCAAATTTGATTCTTATCAGGCTCACCGGATTGTTGGATAGAAGTTGTTGGTTGTGTATATGCTAAGATCTCGGACTGTTGTTCTGGATTGTTGATAGGTGAAATTTCAGCCATGAAATTTCCGAAATAGGTGTCCATCCCTTGGACTTCAGGTGAATCAGCCTGAGATGTGTATGGTTCATTGGGGTCATTCAAGTCTGTTACCGTGAACTTGAGATAATTCTCACGATTCACCCTGATCTTGTTGGGCTTGCCGTTTTTCGGAAGCCATAAATGAGACTAGTCTGTTGCGAAGTAACCATGAAGCTACTCCGACCAGTCCCTGCTCAAAAACATACCATACACTTCTGGAATATCCACCACAATTATATCAATAACTTGATGAACCTTAGGATTAGACGATAATATAATCAATACATTTTTTAACTCGCCCATAACTTTAACATCTGTTCGATCAAGTT